>CP135572.1:6149399-6182412 GCA_032401905.1 Swietenia macrophylla
AGCCATTCATCATGTAAACATTCATTCATTCATATATTCAAATAGCATAGCAAATTTTACAGCAAATTGCTTGCATCTTCTATCTTTTTCGGTTATCCTTCAAGAGTTGTCTTAGGATAGCTTGGGTTTAAGTCAAGGTTAAGAGTTGTCTTCCTTACCTAAGAGTTGTGAGAGGTTTAAGAGTTGTCTTACCTCTCCAACACATCCGTGCACCATCATCTGAGTACGAAAGTGGCGTTAAGGGCAAAAAACGCAAGGAACTCAAGTGGAACGCAGCCAGGCAGCAAGTCCTACGAATTTTGAGTGATCACTACACCCTTAATTGCCGAAAAATTTGGGGCCAAGATTTTAGGTGCTAACAATTATGCTCAAGTCATTGTTTGGATGGTATGGGATGGGATAGTTAAGCACTCGTTTACATTCAAATCTTATAAATCTAAAAAAAAAAAAAAAATGAACCACTGCCCTCTAGTATTATGGAATAATTGAATAAGCATATCATTTCTTGGCATCTTATAGAAATCGGTTGATTCTAACATTTAGGTAATTTTAGATTATCTTCTGAGAAGAAGTTTTCAGAGGATGTATTCAAGTCCTGGGTTGAACATCAAATGTCAATATATGGCATGGATGGTGCTTGATGACAAACACTTTCATTACTTTAGAAGACAATATGGATAGTGAGAGTTAGAAAGAGCTAAACACGAAGGAAGATCATTGTTTTTTGTAAAATCTCAAGGAAATATCACAGGCTCATGTAATTATCAAATGACTAAAGATTTGAGAAGAACAAAAATGCATTTTTTGTAGAGTTTGGTTTCGTCTAATACTTGGCCTTCAAACTGCGATAGCTCATCTTCTCTTTTAGTCTGTCTAGTGTGATATTAAGATCTTTATCCAAACTCGCTTTTTAACTTGTGGTTTGTGGCACAAGTTATCTTCTGTTATTCAACTCTCGGTCCATAACTTGTGTCCTTCAGAATTTAACAATCACTGGCATCGATTTGGTGGATTAACTTTACTTTTATTGCTTAGGTGTTGTCTAATTGCCCTTTTAGGTGGTGCTAGCTGAGTATCTCTATATGCTTAATTCCGTGCATATGAGCAGGTGTACATCGAAGGTGGATATGGCACAATGCGCGCGGATCTGTAAAGATTTTTGAGGAAATTCGACACCGGAAACTGAATGTCGGAGTTGTTGGAATTCCAAAACGTGGACAATGATGGATTGTTGATAGATTTTTGGGTTCCAGACAGCTGTAGGAATGGCTCAGCAATCAATCAGTGCAGCTCATATCGAGGCAGAGAGTGCAGTTAATGGAATTGGTCTGGTGAAGCCAATGGGTCGAAGGACATGGCACATAGCTCTCCATGCTACATTGAGCAGACATGACGTGGACTGCTGTCTGATTCCGGAAACTCAATTTTTCTTGGAAGGCAAAAGAGGATTGATCGAATTCCTTGAGGACCGACTGCAAGAAAATGGGCTTGCGGTATTGTTTGTTGCTGAGGGTGCAGGACAAGATTTGATACCAAGAACTGAAGCCCAAAAAGGACAGAGGGATGAGTCTGGAAATCCGGTCTTCGTAGATGTTGATAGCTGGTTGAAGTAGCAGGTCAGAGACCATCCGGATGAGTCGTTTACAGTGAAGTTCATAGATCCTATACGCGACGTTCCAGCAAATGCTACTGATAACTTGTGCGGCACCCTTCTATGGCACTCGGCAATACATGGTGTTCTGGCAGGGTAGACGGGGTTTGTTAGCCGTCCTATTAATGGATACTATGCGTACATTCCTTTGGAAGAGTATCACAGGCAAAGAATGAAGTTAACACAAGAGACCATAAAAGGGCATTCGTTAGATCTGTCACCAATCAGCCTGATTTTGAAAGAAAAATCAAAATTCTTTCGTCCTTGAATTAATAGCAAATGAATATGCTAAATTATAATTTTCTGAGATTGAATGATTAGATTTCCTCTAGAGTCATTCATTCATACAAATCATGTGCTTTTAAGAATCTTTGCAAACCAGCAAAGTAATGCGTGGTGCAACATTGAGCAAACAAAGCACTAACAAGAAATTGGTCATCATGTGCACTCATTTGATTATTTTTCATATGATTCAACTACATCTGATATCGATTTTTTTAATAGAATTTCGGCAAAGTTAAAATGAAGAAACAAAGGTTTAGTTTTGTTCTGTGAGGGATTGCCTATAATCATAATTATGCCTTCTTTATATTTGTTTTAACTTTGAAAAGAACTAAAGATACAAAGCAAAATGCTTTTGCGAATTGTAGGCTGTACACTGGGGTCTACAGCTTGTGCTAGCAGGGAATCTTAATCTAATCTTATTTAGTGGCATCCAAAACGATGGGTCTAAAGTTTGAAAAGCTAAAAAAAGAAACGCATAAGTATGCAGATAATTGCATACAGGAAAAGAAAGAGTTGCAACCAAACAGAAGCTCTAGATTAGCTTCATTCTCTAAACGTAGTAGTACTAGTAGTAGTAGATTCTGATTCTGATGCTTGTGCTGGGTGGTTTTCATTATCAGAAAAAAACACTACTCGGTGTAAAGAAAAGAACAGTAATGGGCGGAATCCGGCATAATGCAGAGGGAAGCGTCACCGGAGCTCCAAAAAGGTTGGCATAAAATAATCGCATTCGAATTTGTATCAAAATACATAAATAAATAAATGAAACGTTCAAAACCGTAACCATCGGGTTTTGGTCTCGTGCACGTGTGTCCATTTTCGCGTGTGCATCGATTTATACACGAGGAGACAAAACAGTAGTTGACTAATGAATTGTGTTTTAGTAATAACATCCCGATCCTTGATTGTTTACATTTTTTTTTTTTACGTAAAATATAAAATTTTAATTAATATCAAATAGATCCCTATTTGTTATGAAATAAGTAAAATATCGTTTATTTTTTTATTAATCTAAAATATCCTTAAGTTGCGTATTTCTTACATATTTGTCATGGAGTCGAAAGGATAATTTGGTTACTTACATAGCAGTCACGGATTTGTTTCATAGAATAGACAGATTATATTCTTATTCAGGAAATCATAAAACCGAGGTATCCGAATGTTATTTTAAAATTACGGCTATCTTTTTGTCAGTTGTGGTAAATGGACTGGTCTCAACATATTTACCAATAAAGAAGTGATTTATAACCAAAGTGAAAGTGAGAAACCAGAGATTTTCACAGGGAAAGGATTCCCAGCCCCACAAGGGCATGAACAACAGTAATTTGTCATTGTATGTGGCGATGGTATACATGTCATTGCAGTTCATTAAGCATGAAAAACCGGACTTCTTATCGCACTGTACTGTTTTAGCGGCCATTACACTCTTCTGAGTGTCATCACACAAGTTCTCCAACAACTCCGTCTCAATCTTGGTTTAAATGAATGAATGAAGCAGCGAAGTCACCGTTTTGAGTGGGAAAGAATGCCAAAGCGAACAAGAACTAGAGCAAGTTCAGTTTTTGCTGTGATATTTTTGCTAATTTTCTCACTCCCATTGGCAGAATCAGCAATAGGGGTTAACTGGGGAACAATTTCATCCCACAGGCTTAAGCCTTCCACTGTGGTGGATCTACTGAAAGATAACAAGATACAAAAAGTGAAGCTTTTCGATGCTGATCCAGATGTGTTGGAAGCTTTAATGGGGAGCGGGATTCAGGTCATGGTTGGTATCCCAAATGATATGTTGGCAACGCTAAGTTCTTCCACTGCTGCTTCTGATTTGTGGGTTCGCCAAAATGTTTCCAGATATGTCGTTAAAGGTGGTGCTGATATTAGGTAAATCCTTCTCCTCTCTCTCGCTAGTAAACTTTTATATTCCCTTGCTACTTTTATCAAGATTTGATTTTTCTTATTGCTCTCAACTAGAAGGTGGTAAAACAAAAGAAAAGAAGAAATTTTTTGAATTTTGTTTTGGGTTTAGTTGGCTGAAGTTTAGCCCTTCTAAGGATTAAGTTTTTGATTGGCATCGAAAGGGACCACGGAGAAAAAAATAAAAAGAAGTTAGAATGTTAGATAGAAAAATTATCAAAGAAAGTGATTAATTTGAGGGAGTGTTCCAGAAAAAGGCGTGGAATATTACATAGAAATTAAAACTTTTGATGGCTACAGGATGATCAGAATAGCTAAAGTTTTTGAAGTGATTTGGTGCTTCTTGCAATTTTCGGGGATTCTGTATTAATAATCTGTCTTCTTAAACAAATTTGACGCACTTAAAACTTTTCTTGAACGATTCAGTAATTTTGTTGCAGAGTTTATTGCTACTCTTGTCTGATCATTGGGGTTAGACTAGCAACTTGGTGTCCAATTTGTTATCCTCACCTTTAATTTATTTAAATTGTTAACAATACTGTACCGACATGTGCTTTTATTGTCAACCACTCTGATATTTTTCTAGTGCTCTTCTCGACTTGAATTTCTGATAGACGGTAGTCCTATGCAGCTCAGCTATGTCCTACTTCCTTGACAATTAGTTATCTTATCTAATGCAAGTTGTGGGTTTCCATGCCATTCTTCAAAGAAAGCTGCTTGACCTGTTCCTCATCCTAGGATGCACACCGCTACTATACGGTATATGGATTTGTCTACAATTTCAATTAGCTATTTCGTTACGATAATGACTAAGAGTGAATCACAACTTCTCCATCTTGTCCTGTGTCTCTCTGAGATTTCACCACATAAGTTTATGTCTTTTACTCATTTGGTCATGAAGACTGATACATAATCCTCTACTTAATTCAAGATGACCAATTAAGCCAATTTCTTTGAGCTTGTGCCTGTTATTTTCTGTATGAGCATGTGTGAAAGAGAAGGTATTACTGTTAATTTTCTGATCCCAATCAGCAAGAACTCAAGAAACCTTAAGCACAAAAGTACATAAGACAATCGCAGAACACAGATCAATTGCATATATCAATTGCAATGCCAAAACAGAAAGAAAATCAAGTCAAGAACAGATCAAGAAGAAGATGCAAGTTTCAGAGAAAAACATTCTCTTCTTTGTATTTTATTCTACTCGCCTATGTACAAACTACAAGTTTTCAGTATTATATAGTTTTTCAGCAACCTGTCAAAGCCAATTCTTGATAACTAACTTCAACTAACTATAACAACTGTATGACTACCAAAGAAGCAACTTATAATTAGTTCTTCCAGCTCACTAATCCAGCTCAACAGCTAACCAAGCTTGCTCCTTCATCTGCAACTTTTGAATTCATCAGAGAATTTAAATCACATTTCCACAATTGCTAATTGAAAAGTTGATGTTTGACTTAATTTAAAGGCTAGTTAATAATTTTCCTGCTTTAGCAATTCATTAGATGATGTATAATGCATCTATATTTGTAGGGATGCTATGTCATAACTTCTGGGAGATTTATAATATAACTAATTACCAGATTAGATTTCTTATATTTCGTCCAACTCTTGAACAGTCTAGTTCTAAAATCTTTTGACTAAGAAGCCAAACTGGTCTAAGTGCCTTAACAGTTGACAGCTCACTTTTATGGCCCATCAGGAAGAAAACAAGCTGATATTTTTGGAAAATCTGATGGAAAAACTTGACAAAGCTGCATCAAGAATACTTTCGATATGCCAGCAATTTTCTCTACACACACACACACATACACACGCACACACCTGAGAGTCTAGATTTCTGACATGCTGATCTATTCTTACCTTGTGATGACAGGTATGTAGCTGTAGGAAATGAGCCATTTCTCTCAAGTTATGCGGGTCAATTCCAGTCCTATGTTGTCCCTGCTCTCCTCAATTTACAACAGTCCTTGGCTAAGGCAAATCTTGCTGGCTATGTAAAGTTAGTGGTCCCTTGCAATGCTGATGCCTATGAATCCTCTCTTCCTTCTCAAGGGACATTTCGTCCTGAATTAACACAAATTATGACTCAACTTGTCTCGTTCCTCAACTCAAATGGTTCCCCATTTATGGTCAATATCTACCCGTTTCTTAGTCTCTACGGGAGCTCAGATTTTCCTGAAGACTATGCTTTCTTTGAGGGTTCTAGCCATCCTGTTACTGATGGAGCAAATGTTTATTACAATGCATTTGATGGAAACTATGATACTTTAGTTGCAACGCTCAGCAAACTTGGATACAGTCAAATGCCTATAGTTATTGGGGAGGTGGGCTGGCCAACTGATGGCGCCATTAGTGCTAATCTCACTGCAGCAAAGATGTTCAACCAAGGCCTGATCAATCATGTTCTAAGTAACAAGGGAACTCCTCTTCGGCCAGGTGCCCCTCCTATGGATATTTATCTTTTCAGTTTACTCGATGAAGCGGCCAAGAGTGTACTTCCGGGAAACTTTGAGAGACACTGGGGGATTTTCTCCTTTGATGGCCAAGCGAAATACCCACTTAACCTTGGGTTGGGGAACAGGGTATTAAAGAATGCAAGGAATGTTGAGTACCTCCCAACAAGGTGGTGCGTGGCAAATCCATCTCGTGATCTGTCTGATGTGGCAAACCACATGAAACTTGCTTGTAGCGTTGCAGATTGTACGACACTCAACTTCGGCGGATCATGCAATGGAATCGGAGTAAAGGGGAATATCTCGTATGCATTCAACAGTTATTATCAGCTACAAATGCAGAATGAAAGAAGCTGTGATTTTGATGGTCTTGGTATGGTCACTTTCTTGGACCCTTCAGTTGGTGAGTGTAGGTTTCTAGTCGGCGTAACCAATAAAAATTCATCAGGTTTAAGACCATTTAATAAATGGAATATTCTTAGCGTTCTGCTTTTCTGGTTCTTTATACTGTGATTGGCTGTCTCGTAAGTTATTGTAGCAGTCCTTTTCTGAAACTACAGCCACTACGAGTAGGTGAAAGCAAACGATAGTCAGAGATATTCCAAATCATTCAAATTTATTGTGGCAGTTATGTGATTGTATTATCTTAATTATGCTACAAAGAGTATGATTTTATGTACTAAATTTATCCAATTATAAGCTTTTATGCATCAGCATTTTCCCTCTTGTTTTCGGTTGTGCCAACTATACACGAGCAAGAAGAATGATTTTACCCTGGGGTATGCAGTATGGTCAAATGCTCAAAATCCAGCGGCTAAAGTTGTATTTGCACGCATGATGATTGATGCTGTTGCCTGGAACCGTGAGTGGGCAATCAGTAAAGTTGGCATGTGATAGCTAAGATTCGCATCATCCTTTCTCTCGGCATCAATTGTGTCGAATACCGTAATGACTTCGAATTGCGGCTGGCATTCTTGACTTTTTTCTGACCTCATTTTTAGAACTTCATTAGAGTCTCTATGCTCATCAAAAGCTGGTAGAGTTTTTCCGATGATTGAAATTGCCTGTTCGTATGGGATTTAAACAATCCCCTAGGTGATGGAGGCTCTTGCGGTGGAAAGACCATGTTACCGCTTGTACTAAAAGTTTTTACTCGATGTTTCTCTGTTTTGGTGGGCTAAATGTGGGATTTTTTTGTTTAATATAATTGCTACAGCTAGTCCGCGTGCAGATGGGCTTATGTGTTGTTTCCTATATAACCTGATGATAAGTTCGATTACTGCAAGATAGAAAACTCTCAAATAAGAAAAATATTTGCATAAACTAATACACTCTAATGCTTATAAATCAATCCGATAAACTGAAGCTTATTAAACCAAATAACAAAAAAATTAATTTACAAGGAATCAACTGGAAATAGAAACCGAAGTGCCTGCGCAGCATTCGAACAAAACCTTTAAAAAGAGACCGAAATTCTGAGTTTGGAAAATGATTAGGTATGATAGGGTGCTGTTCTATGTAATGAAATGGGTTTTATACATAAGAAACAACACAAACGAGTAAATAGAGGTGATCATATCAACCCAATTTAAGAAAGCAACAGGAACATACGGTATTTTTTACTAGTGAACCAAAATTTCATCGAAACTTAATTTGCTGCAAATAACATCCAATATCTAATAAACCGCCTTCAACTACTCTTAATGGTTATTAGGAATCCACTCGGAACTTTTCTAAGTTGATCTCAAATTATAAAATGAAAATAGCAGCGAATTCATGGAAAGTTCCTGCGAGCTGACTTCTGCTGCACACGTATGCACATGACTCATGAGATAATGAATTTCTAAGCATCGCTTCATATATTAGAAAAGAAAATTTAGAAACAAGAACAGGGTCTGATGGAATGTATCTGACGATGCACAAACCGAAATCAACTCTCTAAGCAATAAGGAAAAAAGTCAGCGTTGCTATAATTTTGTAGACATGAATGAAATCGTGTTGAGCAAAGTAAGATATTACCTGGTGAAAGAAAGAGTTAGCTGAGTTTGTGTTTATTTTGTTTTCGAAAGTAATGTCAAGCGAAGCGAAGTTTCCAGCTTGAAAGTCGTAGTCTTCGAGGAGCAAATGTTTTAAATATTTGCGCAGTAAGCATATCACCTGAGAATATGAAAACATCTTGGACCTTGTATCCAAACATGCCTCGTTAAGAATAATACTAGAAAGAAACGATAAACTGAAAACTACAGCCACGGTGAAAAACATCATCGACTTCAAGCGATGTTCAACTTCCAGTAGATAATATACCTATGGTTAAACAGTCAAAAACCAAGTCAAAGTTCCTATGTTTCACTTGGTCTTTTTTAAGTAATTTATTGACGATTTAAAATGGGCAAGTTGCTATATACCGATGAAAATTCAAGTGCTTTGATCGTATGATCTGATTCGTCCTTGATGTTGTACATATTTTTGAGGAATGATCATACTGCAGTTGTATTTATGGATCTCAAAATCTTAGTTCTCATTCAGTTAGTATAATCTTGCAAGTAATCTGGAGATTTGTTAGCATACATTTCAGAAAAAAAACGAATCCCAAGAGAACAAAAATCAGTAATACAAGAGAAAAGTCTATGGTTTGACCTGAAAGCAGTTAAAACATTAACAGAAATTTGCAACAGCATACATTAGATACATATCTCAATGGTAATTCTACATAGTTCCGGCATTTCATGTCGATTCTCATTTGCCATTCTGAGGGAACTTGGGGGAGGGACTGAGCATCCTGAACTTATAAGTGCTGCTGTCTCCAATATGAAAGGAATTATCGGCTAGATTACCTTGAGCTCTTTTGTTGTTGTAACCCGGATAATCTTGTTTGCGGAAAGGTACAGCTTCAAGGAAACTTAGGCCTATCTTTTCTGCTTTCTTCACTAATTCCCATTTGTTGTAAGGTTCACCTTCTTTGTGTGTCACATGAATCTCTCCTTTCTCCTCCTTTAGCAGAACTTGAGCGTTCCTCAAAAATCCCTTTACGAGTTCCTTGTTCAACCTGTTTCAGTCCCTAAATTCACATCAGTTCATGTTTCAGCTTTCTATGGACCCAAAACTGTAAAAGCACACATAAATTAACATACAAAACATTTTTTGTTAAACGGAAATCATAAAAATTGCGGAGACGCATATCACCAGGAAAAAAAAAAAAAAAAGAAGCTTGGTCATTAAGTCACCATGATGTTCAAATGTTTGCTCTGCAAAATCCATGTTCTTTTATCTGCTTTTCATTAATTCAAGTCAATTCCTCACAATAAAAAAAAGCGAGGTGGGAAAACATAACTGGATCTGGCAATAGCTATCCTCACGGAAGGGGAAACCAATATGAGGAAAGTTGTAGATGATTCGATCAAACTTTTGTGTCCTGAGGAAGAAATGTTTGCTCATTTGCTTAGCATCTACTCCGTACAACACCAAGCAACCTCGTTCCTCCAATTCTCTTACATTCCTTACTCCATTGTTGTACTTCCTTGCTATGGTGTCTGGAACCCCACCACATAAATTTTTATTTTTTATTTTTTTTTTAAAGGCAAAACCATATCAACAGAATAATCCCAAAATAATAATAAAAAAAATTATTCCGTACCTTGAGAGTCAAGAGAAGTTGCAACCATGTTGTGGGCAGAACCGAACTCTCTGGCTAAACAAAGAGAGAAAGAGAAGTCTCCTTCTCCGACCAACAGTATTCTGTGTTTTGATGAGTAGTGATTTCTCAATTTTTCTGGCTCTGTTTCTAAATCATCATCGTCATCATCACCATCATCATCAGTGTCATAATCTTCATCTTCTGATTTTGTTCTTTCCCTGTTTTCTTCTTCTTCGCTCATAATTACAGACTACAGATTACTCCAAATGATATCCTCGGCGTCTGGTCAGAAGAGGTCTTTCTTTACATTCTTTCGGTAATTCCCAATAATTAAAGGTTGAAGAATAGTCGCAGAAAGTATGGGTATTTATTCAACTTTATTGAGGACGGTGATGGGTCCACAGCCCAACGACCGCTTTTGGTCTTACTGTCTCTTTTTAAGAATTTTTTTTTGCCTTAATTATAATTTATGCTTAACCAACTGTTCAAGGCTGTAGCATTTGCCATTTTTGTATTCACTACAACAAATAATTACTTCAAGGGGGGAACTAGAAACTCAATTGGCAGCTGATTCAAGATTTGGGGTTTGGACATTGTGATTTCACGACTCCAAATATTCCAGGCTTGGACCTTTTCCAACGCAGAAGTGTTTTCGTCATTTTGACTTCCAAATTATCGCCGCGTGATATAAACTTGGCGCCCGAATGCATGGTGATTTCGTGAATACGAAGGGTAACTCAAAATTGCAATTGAATCATACAAGCCCGTAATGAGAAGGATCTAAAGCTAACAAGTAGTGTCTTGGTACTTGATCCCCTAGTGCATGATCAAACTTGTATTTTCTATATTGAGTAATACCAAGTTAGCAAGCAGCCAATCCCGTCATATTTATTGCGTGTGCTTAGCACAAATAGATGAACATGAATTTATTTATTTAGCACAAATTGATAAACATGAATTTATTTATTTGTTTTATCATCTTCTATTAAACTACTTGCATTCGGTGAACTACCCCCTCAGCGTAGTGATACTCACCTCTCCCCATTTTAAGATTGAAGATCATTATTCTTTTTCTATATGCATATAAAAATATATTTCTCCCAATAGAGTCACCATAGTGGTACTCACCTTCCCACCTTTAACTTTTTAAGATTCAAGATTCAGTTTTTTTTTTTTTTTTTCTACATGCATGTATTTAAAAGTAAATTTCTCCAATTATTTAGAGTAGACATTCTTTTACGAGTAGATAAATCCCAATCAGACTTCAGTCCCTGTGGACATCCAACAATATTATTATTATTATCAAAAACTTCTTTACGAGTAAGTCCGAATGTAATGTGGACATCCGTCAATACTTTCTAAAAGAAAAATTACCTGCATTTGCGCCTGTATTTCCTACCATAGGAGGGAGATATCCAATAAAATTTCTATTCTATTCTGCAAATTAGAGATATGGTCAGATAACATATTTTTCTTGTATTAACATCATACTAGTCTTGCAATGTATACTGCAGTTCTTTGTTTAACAGTAAACACAAATTAATAAGCAGCTCAGTCGAGTAAAATAATTACATAAATCTTACAAGAAAGTTATATATGACATTACTCACTTAGAATGGAAGGATAAGCACAGTTCTAAATATTAGCACTCTAAAATTTTGAAATAGCCACCCATCTGGTCAGCCAAAGCTTCTTCCTGAGGCGAATAAAGTGCCGCTCTCATCTCCCAGTCCCAGGTCCCATATGAAAGCGTCTCCTGCACTCAATTTATTTGATCAACTAACAGTTTCCAAAATGCAACAGAGATGGAGAGCAAGATATTGCTATCCCTGACTAAATTAGCAAATTGAAGTATATTATTGCCCGAAATGTCTCCTCGTTAGGGCGTAGGCTTCATTTTGACTTCTTAGATTTAGCTAGCTCACTTAATATGTCTTTGAGCGGGCGACTGAGCATGCTTCTCTTAGCCTGGAAAAGTCCATACATTATTTGAATCATAATGACAGCCTCATATTCTAGCTTATCGTGACAAAACAAATGAAAATTAAGAATATCAATCTAACTGAAAATAACGAATCCAGTGGGTAGAAAACAAACAGGAGGCAACGACTAACGAATCCAGTGGACAGACTAATTTCCAAGATCCCACAATTTGTAGCTACGGAGTTTTGGTGACTCCAATATCGCCGTACCTTAAATTTATTCTCACACGGCCCATAAAAAGGAAGGGCGGAGGAGGGGGGATTACACGAGTTTTAAACCTCAAGATATTATAAATGCTTATTTTCTAATTATTTTCACCTCTTTTTAGAACAAATAATCAATTCTATTCTTCATTTCTTAAGAGAAACACCAGGTGCAGTTATTAGTGCAAGTGTTTCCATATTTCACTCCATTAATTAAATTCTCTTACGTTTCCCATTTCTGTAATTTTTATAACGCCTGTTTTACTTTGAGCTGTCATAGAAATATGACCATCACCATCAACAACTATTTGCTGAGCTTAATTTGCAGCGAACCCATTACGAAATATAACTCTATGTTGTTTATTATTTGAAAATAAAAAAATAAAGAAAGAAGAAGATAGATTATTCGGTTTTGTTTATAACAAGCAAGAAAAAAGAAAATCTCTGTTAACAGGTTTAAGATTCCACAACTGCACACAGAAAAGCCAGCATGGAGTAAATTTTATGTTGGGTCTGAATCTCAAGTATCATCAACTTGCGAGTGAAACACAAAACTTGGAAATGAGGTAGTTATGTCTCTGCTCAATAAAAATGACAGACATGTCAGCTGCAAGTGCCTGAAACATTACAAGATTTACAGTACTTGATTAACAAACACTCACTTGAGATACTGAAGAGACATATTCTTCAAAAGGGATGGATGTCGCAAAACAAGGTTACGCCACTCTTCCTTATCGATCTTCCCATCATGTTTGGTATCAGCTTCTTCAAAGGTCTAAATAAACCAAAAAGATGACAAAATGCTGAGAAAAATTTTGATTGGGTATCTGATAAAGTGGGGCAATTATGCATTGTGCATCATTAATCCGTCAAGTTAATAGAAAATAACACTACCAACTATCAACAATACTTAAGTATCTCTAAACATTGGCCATGTATGTAGTATAAATTTGTTACATTCATCAGTTGCAATGTGGCTTGCAGAATAACAACACTGATATAACATCTATTTCTATTTTCTGTAGTTCAAATTCAGAAAGGAGGATATATCGACACAAATATCATTAGCCAATCACCATCTCTCTTCTTTAAGAAGTTTTCCCAAATCCTTCCTCTATTATTCTCCAAGATATAAACAGAGAATCAAACCTTTTGAATCATAGGGCCTCAGTACTCTTTAGTGTAGTTACAATCAAATTGAAATTGACAATGATATTATATTTGCAAGATTCCATGATCATAAGCAGCACAAATATTATTTCTGACAGCATTCATGTTCACATCGGTATGCTTCATTAAACAGAAGAGAGATAATAATAGCTGAATTTAACAAGTGGATCTATAAACAATAAATATTCCCTACTTTCAATTAATGTAACTGTGAAATGCATGCAGCTGTGATTGTTCTGTGAGATTTGCGTTAGTTCCATAGAACACTGAGTATAAAAGAGGATGAGAGCACAAATTAACTTAATTAATTGATGGACTGGATTAAAAGTTAAAGTATAAAATAATAAAAGGAGACTCAATTAGTAAAAAGAAAAACTCAATTAGTAAAAAGAAAAAAGGGGCTAGCTGAATCAATTACACCCAGTCCTATGATTAATATCATTAGGACCTGAAAAAATAACTAAATCAATCAGAATAGAGAAGCACCTTGTCGATGATACTCTCTATCACATCATCCGAAAGGTTCATACCAGATTCAGTAAGTGTAGCCACCACCATTTGCTTTACCTATATATCCAAAAATTGGTGTCAAAAAGAACTTTTAAAACATGCCTGAAAAATATAGAAACCAAGAAACTAAAGGAGCAAAGTAATCTGAAACATCATCTGAAAACTCATCTAAACCAGTTTTAGAATATTTGAGGGGAACAAAATATCAGGAGCCGGAAACAAGAAAAAAGAAGGCATGAAATGACTTCAACCATCTTCTCTGTCATCATGACCAGTGCTCTGGATACTGTACAGGCACAGGCAGTAGCAGCTAGATTACCAATTCCTGCCACCAACAAGCCTTTATAGTGAACTTGATTCTACTCTTGCCGCAGACCTAAAGTACGTAAAATCTACTTAAGTTCCTGTGATATATTAATCATTCACATGTATTGAAACCCATCAAGAAAATAATGCCCAAAGTGAATGCTTCAGAAAATAAGCACGTGTTTTGTGATTTTCATCCCAGTGTTTTTAAACTGAAAATAAAAGTAGATTAGTGTTAGTGCCTTCTCTGGATCAGAAACCTTATGCAAAACATATATTCACAATACAGAATTGTTTGGGATCGTGCTCGTTCAAAAGTTAAGACAATAATTTAAGAACCGTGGAGTACTTGCTGGTGTTAAGAAATCTGGATACACTATCTTTGAGGTTTTTCTGGTAACAACAAAAAGTTTTTCCAATAAAAGGAATGTTCAACCCCGTTCCTTAAAATTAACTCTCTCTCTTAAAATAAAATAAGTGCCAACTACCAAAGATACTTATGCATGCAATTTTCAACTGCATGAGTAAATTTTGCTCTTCCATTGTTTTGAAGGCCAAAGATCATTATGTTACTTTGACACTCTATTTCTATGCATGGACTTCTATCATCCTTTTTTTGGAATAATTATATTGATCAATCTGCAGATATAGAATATGAAAAGTACCTCCTGTCTCTCGATGAACCCTTGCTGTTTGAGATCATACAGTTGGAATGAAACTGCAAAAAGGGACCCCCAACACTCATGGTATCAGCATACTATCACCAAGGGAATAAAGACTTTGAGCATGGAGAGAAGAAGCTAACAGCAACGAAGAAAATCAATACTCCCATTTGATAATGAAAAATGTATATGTGAGAATGTTTTCTATAAGCTTACACTCAATCTTATCATCGATTGGAGCATTGGGGTGAAAGACAGAGAGAGCACGCGCAAATTCTTCAAAATCTAGTATCCCATTGTGCTTGGTGTCAAACAAGTCAAATGCCTACAAGAATCAAAATATGAATTGGATCATATATAGCATGAAAACTTCCTTACACTCATGAGTAAATGTGTCTGCATATTATTTCACATCAGTCAACTAACAATTGCAACACATGTTATGTTATCAAGGAAAAAGGTGCAGCAAAAACAGATGGACAATGATACCAAAAGGTTTCCTATAGACTTAACATAGGAAGGATACCTGATCTGCAAATAAGCTCTCCTTTTTGTTTGTCTTGAACAATGCCAACTGAAATTCTTCCTATGGTGCCACAGACAAGACAACATACATAAACACTGGAGTAAGATAAACCAAAATTAATCACTAAACACTAAGAAAGAGATAAAGTTCCATAAAAGGAAACCCTTGAAATGATACTGAGGAACTTCTAGATGCCTAGGTATAATAATAATTGCCAGCGAAGAAACAATTTATTACCTTGTTGATTAGTCCATCATCTATCACTGCACTGCTAATCTTCTTAAACAGTTCATACAGAGCTTCAATTTCACTTACACTAACTGCATTACAGATAAGGTGAAAAAGAAGAGATTTTATAATTGTCCAAATGTCTGTTCTGCAAACGCAAGTCATTACTGCAAAGCATAAATCAGAAAATCCAATTAAGACAGGTTTGGATGAAAGATGGCTGCTAATCATTTGCTTGCTCACTGTCCATTCTATCCAGCCACATAGGTCAGATTCTTGAGAAGAGTTTGGTTTATCTAACTTATGTCTAATTCCCTCAAGAGGTAAACAACACAAGAAAAAGGTAACTAGGCAAATGCATCTTCTATCACTTTTTTAAATCATTTTTCTCATCTATAATAGCGAAAAAAGTTAACGTACACACTGTCTCCCTTGCAATAGCTTCTGGATCTTCCAGACCCCTGGGTTGCTTATATGAATCAGCATCACAACAATTTACGACTACAGAACACAAATGCTTTAATCCATCTAGGCACTGCACCATGGTCTTTTCCACAAATCGAAACACCCCATACCTGTGTGCAAGGAAAATCTAATTTTTAAATTTGAACACTCTGGTTGTGAAAAACCATATACTGGTAGTTCATTGAAGCAAAAAATTAATCTTTGGCTTGTCCTACAAAAATCCAAGTCATTTGAGTGACTGGTCAAGAAACAAAAAGGGCAACCCAAAAGAAACATACAAGAATCTATGTTAACATACAAGAATCTCTATGCCTGACAACATGCCAAAGAGCTTCCAGACCTAAATAGCTAATACCAACATTCCTGCAATGTATTCCGTTTTCCTTTGCATCTTTTCATTAATTCGATAATGCCATTTAAAATCAATCTCTTTGACATCATTCCCATTAATAAATGAGCATTAAAGCCTGACAGCCTCCTACTGAATCAGGAGAGACTTTAAGTTCATAAGAGACAAAAATCAATCACAAATAGAGACAAAAATTCATTGAAATAATCCAAAAAATTTAAACATGAAACACAAAGGCACAAAATGAAACGGAAATTACAGCTATAAATATCCACTGATCATGGCATTATATAGGACGATTAAAAACTTAAATTAAAAAGAAAACCTAACTTTAACATTCGATGACTCCAATCCCATCAATTGAGAACCAAAATTGAGATATAAACCATACAATGTAAGAGATTTGCCCCTAATCCAACATTGATCAAATAAAATCTAGAAAAAGATTAAATTTTTATGCAAATATAGTTATTTTTCAAAAATAAAAAAGAAACAATAATTAGAATTGAAGGAAAAACACCTGTAGAAATTAAAAAAAAAAAGAAGCCGCACCTTTAGAAAACCCAGAAAGAAGCAAGGAGACGGACAAGGCTAGGTGAGGATGAGAGGAAGTTAGGATTCTCAAACATGTCTCACTATTTTTTTTTTCTCTATCGAGATATGGAGAGGTTTTATTTTCTTAAGAAAGTAAATGATTTTAATTGATTAAAGTAAATGAAAATGAGAACATAAACAAATAAATTAATAAAATAGTTTACAATGGCTGGAGAGAGAGAGAGAGAGGGACACTGCGCAAGAAGTTTTGGCAGTGGCCAGCTAAAAAAAGAACCCGAACCTGTTTCTGACAACGGCACAAGTGTTTTACACACGTGGTTCATTCTTGTTACGTTATGAAAAATGTTCACGTGTAAATTAATTGAGGACAACCCAAGTGAAAAATTGTAAGAAACAGAACCGAGACTCGAGAAGAACCAGCGTTGCAGATGGTGAGATGTAAAATGGTTTTCATGATTCGCAGGTTACATGGTCTATTATAAGATGTGGACTTCTCCTCTATTTCCAAATTCGGTGAAGAATATTTCGTCATCAAGACTTTGTCTCAACTTCCTACTTTGATTTTACAAAAATGGTTGATCGGTTTGTCTCTATGTTGTATAAGAAAATTGATTAATTTAGGTCATTATGAATTTACCATTGTACTGCATTTCCATTTGTTGACAAGTACTAAAATCTGTTTGGTTAACAAAATTAATAATCATTTTCCACCAAAATACAGTTTGTAATGAGAAACAGAAGGCTGCTACATCTGTCTCTCCCTTTGTCATGGCCATGCTCCGGCTTACTTCTTTTTTGTATACTGTTTTCTTTGGAATATCCCACTACTTCCAGTATTCACCCCTCCTAGTTTCTTTTCCCTTCTCTGATTGGACATATTGATCAGTGTCTCCCCTTACCACCTTAATCTTTCCGATTCTACCAGCAACTTTCCATCTGACATCTTCACTTTTTGATGTGCTTCGTCGCTTTTCAGGAATTATACTCTTTCTTGAGCCCTTCAATTTATCTTCACTGAATCCTTCTTGTGGAATCAATTGTAGCTTACTCATGCCATGTTCAGTAGCTGGTATCTGCTTTTCTCTCGAGATTAGTTCATGAGGCGTCATTTTATGGCCAGTTGTCCTGGAACCGGTCTCTTGTTCAAAGAAGAGGAGTTGCACAACTGTTCTCAATGGTAGTCGATCGTTTTTCACAGCAAGGGCTCGTACTTCTGCAGACAACTTTTGGCAGTCTAGAATCCTGCACCGGCGCTTCCTCTCTGCCTTGCTTAAATCAGGATGCTCCTGCTTGTCAATCAAAACCACATTGAGCAACCAAATGGGTACGCAAGAAAGTAAGTAGAAGATAGAATGTATATGCTGCATACGGAATGGTTTCTGACAGAAACTAAAACATAGATGCGAAAAACTCCTGTGTCTTTCATTATTGGTGAATAAGTTTATATAGAGGAAAGAGCTTTAATTAGTCCTTAAATCAAGGATATAAATTGTTACAAAATATGATACATATCAAAGATATCAAAGGTAAATATAGACTGCAAATATTAAAGGTATTAAAGATAAATATGGAATGCAAATATTGACAGTTGGAAATAATTGATTTCTTCCAACATGCCCCCTCAAGTTGGAGCATGAAGATTAAGAATGCCGAACTTGCCAACAGGGTTGGGAAACTGGTGATTGCTTAGAGCTTGAGTGAAGACGTCAGCAAGTTGAAAATTTGAAGAAACATGCGATGTAGCAGTGGAGCCAGACTTGATGCAATCGCGAATGAAGTGACAGTCAATCTCTAGATGTTTCGTGCTCTCATGATGAACAAGATCAGTAGTAATATGTGTGGCAGCTCGATTGTCACAATGAAGTTGAGCCGGCAAAGGATGATTAATTGTCAAATTATTAAGCAAGGTACGAAGCCAAATGATTACATAAGCAGTAGTAGCCATAGAGCGATATTCAGCTTCAGCGGAAGAGCGAGACACAACAGTTTGCTTCTTGGTTTTCCAAGAAATGGGGGAACAGCAAAGAAAAATAAGATAACCAATAATGGAACGGCGTGTGAGAGGACAACCAACCCAGTTTGAATCACAAAAGGCATGAAGATGAAAGTCATACGCAAGTAATGCAGTGGATGAACTGCCCTTGTGATAGAAAAAGAGAGAAGTATCTGCCTTAGATTGGTCAAAGCCAAACTGAAGGTTAACAGTGAAAAATTTAGCATGCCATTTGTCAAGATGCCTGTTTTAAACCATAAAGGGATTTACGGAGTTGACACACTCGGTTGTCATTTGAAGATAAGTAACCAGGAATTGGTGTCATGTCGACTTCTTCATCAAGGTCTCTATGCAAAAATGCATTATGAACATCAAGTAGATGTAATTTCCATGACTTCGCAATTGCCACAGCTAACAATGTTTTTACCGTGATAAGTTTGGCGACCAGGGCAAAAATATCAGTATAATCAAACCCTTTAATTTGTGTATCCTTTAGTGACCAGGTGATAGATAGCCATCTATCGCTCAACTGTCCCATCAGAAGGACATTTCGTTTCGTAGACCCATTTTAATTCAATGGTCTTCTTACTGGTAGGTATCTGCTCCAAAGTTTATATATAGTTTTTTTCAAGTACTTCTATTTCCTTTTTCATTGCTTCTTGCCAACGATTGTCTTTGATGGCCTGCTTATAAGGCTCAGGCTCATCATTTTGAGTGATGGCCACAAGAAAACTATACGTGGTAAAGTAAATTTTGAATATGACAAAAAATTAGTTAAAAGGTAAGTCGTAACTGAGGTAGCATTATTGAAAAAGGTGTAAGAAGTGCAAGGAAACTAATACACAAATATGCAGTGAAATTATATAAAAAAAAAATTTTTTTTTCAATATTTATGCGGTAAATTTTAGTATTATTATATGTATATATTTCAATATCATAAATATATATATATGCTTTTAATTAGATAGTTTTTGTTAAATTACGAATACAAATTAAATTTTTCTGTATTTTTAATATTCATTCGATCGAAAATTTAATTGAAGTATTAACTTTTATAATTTGAGTGCATTATATTTTGTATATTTTTTTTTCTTCTTATGAGTAAAAACGCAAAATAAAATCCAAGCATACTTCTTAAAAAAATAAATATCACATATTTATATATATATATATATATATATATATTATTTTAAATCTTTAATTTTGACTTTAACTATTAAGTTGTAATTTATTATAAAAATTAAATTTATTTAGTAAAGTAAGTACTAATAAATTTAGTCCAATTTTTATATAATAAATTTAATCAAAATTAATACTCAAATAATTCAAAAAAATTTTAAATTCATTTAAGATTTTAATATATATATATATATATATATATATTATTTTTAATTTTAATATGTGACCCAATAGATTCTCATAACGTTAACAATAGTACTAAAATTTAATTTTGATTATCCAAGTGACGAAAATGTCAATAATTTGATATTACTTTATCCGTGATCAATATTGAACATGAGATATAAAATATGTCATATTCGTATAATTCAATCAAATAAAGTTAATATCACATATTTACTTATTTGAATAAGGCCATGTATTTTTCTAAATCCTACTCAATTAAAAGGTTCAAGATGTCGCTTTTATTATATAGGAGAAATAAATTCTATTTTGATTATAAATATTCTTCCACACGAGTTATGATATATTTAATTATTTTTTTTATAGTCTATTTTATTACAAATGACATTGAAAATATTAAAATATATTATTATTTATGTTGAGAAATACAATAATCTCAAATTTAAAGATCACATACATTATTATCATTATGAGAATCACTTAAAACACTCATATAATGATCTATGTAACATTCTCATAATGGATCGGTTCAGTATATTAGTTCACTAATTTGTACTCATGTGTTGATTTGATATCTCATATCATAACACACACAAGTTGTTATCAATTACTATATATACTAGTTTGTATATATTATTGTTATTCTATTCATTATAATACTTAGTTAAGGATATTTAAAAATAATATCTAATTAATTAAATTTATTATTATAAAGGATTATTATATTTATTAAACACACATCATAAATGCCCCCTTTGAGCTTACTATATCTTTTGTCCTTTCTTTGCCTTTTTTTTTTCTTTTATATTTTTTGTTTTTCTTAAGTATTGAAGAATGAAAAACTAACAATGTCTTTATGTTATGTAAATTATATATATATATATAAATAAAATTGTCCTAATATAAATATATTAAATATCTAAAATACTATTAAATTTAAAATATTTATTAGCTAGAGGAACAATTATTGTCGAGCAAATCAACGTGAAAGTCACGAAAATGAGATGGTAATTTTTCTTCCTCGAGAGGATGTAAAACTATTATTGGAGGTGGTTCAAGAGGTAGGGTGTCAGGTACATCGATGGTCGAAGGAGGTATTTTAGTTTCTGTAGGCTGATCAGAATCTGTGATATCTGGGTTATGAGATATAATAGTTGTGTTGGTATTTTGAGGGGAACCATGTGGCATAGGTTCATGGTCAAGGACATGCAAAGGTACGGGTACGTTGGTTAATGAATTGTAATTTGGAGAAAAAGATAAAGTTTTGTCTTTGAAAGGAAAGATATGCTCATAAAATACTAAGTCCCTGGAGTAAAAATTTTGTGTGTGGCTAAATAGTATACCTTCTATCCTTTTTGACCGTGAGGGTAGCCAACAAAAACGGAAGCAGTGGCACATTCTTGAAATTTGTTTCTTGATTGAGGAATGACAGAAGTATAACAAAGACATAATTTATCAAGTAATTTATCAACACATAATTTATCAAATATGTTGCTGTCAAAATACATTCTTCCCAAAATTTAATAGGTAAATTAGCCTAAAACCTTAAAGCTCTAGCCACTTCAAGTATATGTCTATGCTTACATTCCACCACTCTATTTTGTTGGAGCGTGGAAACACAAGAAAATTGGGTCAAAATTTCATTTTGGTGATAGGATAGTTGAAAATTATTGTTTGTAAATTCAATGCCATTATCACTACGAATTTGCTTCCCTTACTTTGCCAAATTGTCTAGTTATCATAGCTATGAAGGAAATCAACCGATATAGACTTCTAATTTAGTTTTTATCAAGTAAACCCAGGTGGTTCTAGTGTAGTCATCCACAATGCTTAAAAAAATAATGGGCGCTAGATAAAGATGCAGTGTGACATGGTCCCCAAACATCACAATGAATTAATTCAAAGGATTCATGTGTTTTAATTGAACTAATAGGAAAAGATGGTCGAGCTTGTTTTGCTCGATGACAAGAGTCACAACATTTATTAAAAGACTTAATAAGAAACTGACCTAGATCGTTAAGAAGAGACAACCTATCAAAAGATTGATGTCCAAGATGTTGATGCCACAAAATGAGCGTAGAATCATGGGTGATGCTTGTTACAGCCATAGGAATTTTGATTGCTCGAAAATAATAGAGTCCGTCTCTCAATTCACGTACTCCAATCAGCTTCCTCATGGCTAATTTCTGTATGGCACAGAAGGAAGGAAAAAAAATGAGCAGCACAGTTCAAAGTTTTGGTTAATTTGCTGATGGATATAAGATTGCATGTAAAGGAAGGTATATAAAGGACATTATTAAAAGTAACAAGAGGGTTAAGAGGAACGTCTCCATAAGACTTGGCTGGAACTAATGACCCTTCTGGAATTTTAATTGGTGAAAGAGGAGACATTGCTTCGTGTGAAATAATGACATTTTCTTGGCAAGTTATATGGTCAAAGCACCTGAATCCAAAACCCATTCAATTGTATCATTGGATATTGAAGTTGCCTTACCCGCAAAACTAGCCGTAGAATCATGAGTCTTTTCAAGATTAAACGTAGATATGAGTTGAACGTACTGCTCATTCGTCAAACCGTTAATTGGTACAGTATTGTTACCCTTCGCAGTCCCCATTCGTTGTGAGGTATTAGCCGTTTTGGCTTTGGATGACTTCTTCCCTCTGTCCCACCACTCCGGATAACCATGTAACTCAAAACAATTATCTTTGGTGTGTCTGGTCTTCTTACGGTGTTCACAAAATAGTTTGGAGATTTCACGACTACTTGTGGGCTTACGGTTGTCGCTATCTCTATTAATGTTACTCGCAATGAATGCTGCTGCCTCGACTGAAGGTAATCACTATGTTGTCACCAGTTGTTGCCATTCCTCTTGTGTTACAAGTGCATAAGCACGAGATAATGAAGGCAATGAATCTGTATTGAAGACTTGGAAGTGCACCGTATTATATTTTGTCATTCAAGCCCATTAGAAATTGATGCACCTTTTCTTTCTCACTTTCTGCGGCAGATGCCTTTGCAGAGCCACAAGTACATGGTGGAATCTGTGAATACATGTTGAGCTCGTCCTAAATTTCTTTTAATTTGGTGTAATATACTGAGACAGTCATACCCTCTTGCAAGGTATTCATCATTTCAGTTTTCAATTGATGAATACTAGGAGCATTCCCTTGTGAAAATCGTTCTTGAAGATCATTCCACATATCTTTTGTTGTCCCAAAATATGCTACGCTGTCATAAAAGGTAAGATGAGGGGAATTGAAAATCCAAGAAATTCCCATTGAACTGCATTTGATCCATGCAGATTCTTCTTGTGAACCAGGTGGTGGACATTTGATGGATCCATCCACAAAGCCAAATTTGCTTTTGGCCTGAAGTGTGCTTGTCTTGGCATGATGCCAGGTGGGATACTTCTCTTCTTTGAGAAGACAGGTTACTTACGTTGTGCCTGGATATCAGAGGCGTGAAGAACATAAGGTGATGAGGCATCATAATCAATTTGGGTAGTGTTTGGTTGGTTGTTATTTGTGTGGTCGTTTGCAGTATTGGAACTCATGGGATTGATTCTCTTCGGCCATGATGAAAGACAAAAAATCCTAGGACTCCAACTGTTCTGATACCATGATAGAAACTAAAAGAGAGATGAAAAAAACTTCCGTCTTTCATTATTGGTGAATAAGTTTATATACAGGAAGGAGCGTTAATTAGCTCTTAAATTAAAGATATAAATTGATACAAAATATGATACATATCAAAGATATCAAAGGTAAATATGAAATACAAATATTAAAGGTATCAAAGGTATATATGGAATGCCAATTTTGATAGTTGGAAATAATTGATTTCTTCCAATAGTTTCCGTAGGTACCTTAAGATATATGTTAATGAATTTCTAAAGGTCATCATGCTCTTCGTGGGCTATATCAGGAAAAGCTTCGGCAAGAGATACGACTTTCGTTACTGGCATGTTAACATCTCTTGCAACAACTTGAAGATAAGAATAAATTAGCTTTGCAACTTTTGTAATAGATCTCAAAAACTGGCCATTTTCTGCAGGTGCATGGGATTGTCTTCTCTGCAGTACGAAGTAACTTTCCAAGAGACTCATAACCAAGTCAACATCATAAGAATGATGATCGGCGGGTAAGTGTGAAGGAAGTAGCAAATCACTAACGGTTGCCTCTTCCAATTGCAGACTAGCTCTCTTTCTCAGCTCTTTCCTTGTCACCGGAGACACTCCAAAATAAATAGCAATACTAAGTAGCCTAAGCAAGAACCCAATTGAAACTGATCCCCTGTCGGCTGGAATCATGCTCACAATTATTTCAAGAATTCGTCTATTCTTTTCAACAGATTCTTCTGCTTGAGACGCTGAAGTCTCTGGAGATCTTGTCTTTGCAATGTCAGGTAGCCAACGACATGCATAGACGTGCAAAGCTTCGACAACAAGTTGAGATGGCAGCGTATATGTGATCTAACAGCAGTAATAATACAGCGGAAAAGTTCTATGTCAAGGTCGGAAGTGTTCTCTGTCCACCAATCCGTTGGTACAGCCTGGTGGCGATTTTGGGTGTACCCTGGTCTAGTATAAGCGTAGGCCGTGAAACCTGAAGAAAAGTTCGTTAATTTTTAATCAGAGATCCACTTATTTCAGTTAAAAAACATTAGCATACTACAGAAAACATTATATTGCTTCAATAATTACCTTTGCAGGGGGTGTGAGGATTTTCTCAAAAATTGTATCAATACACCTTCTAATGATTCCAAGATACTCTGACCAGTCACGTAACTTATTCGTTGTCTGTAGTGTGACAATTGAGTCCTTCCAACCCTCAAGAATGCATGAATTGAAGAAAGACTCAAGTTTTAGAATAAAATTTCTATTCTCAACAGATTCGGTCATTCGAAGAAATTTAGCAGCACAAAATGCAGGGACAAAGTCATGGGCACTGAGATTGATTGTAATTCTGTAGCAAAATTTAGCACACAGCTCAAAAGCATCTTCTCCCCCAGGAATATCATGAAACTCTATTGTGACAATGTTGGAATCATCAAAATCAGAACAAAGCCGTTGTAGGAGGCCACACCTTGGTAGAAGAGGAAACTGCAGCTTGAAGTATCACAATTAACAATGGTCTGAAGTCATATCGATAGACAAATAATCCATGTGCACTAAATCGATTTTTCTCGTCAATTGCTTCTTCCTTTTTTCCAATGTGTTCTAGGTTGCTGTATGGTCATCAAAACACTTAAAATGGGAAAGCATCAACATGTATAGAACTTAAATCATATGATTTTCCTTTCGATTCTCAGAGGCAAAACGATTTTCAGACCTTATGAAGAAGATAACTAATGTTATTAACTCGTATGATGAGAACACTAGGTGTGTCTCAGATCACGGTCCCGCATTTTTGATACTTGGTCAAACATATGTTGTATGGCTAATTCAGAAAAATTAAAAGTTTCTTTTTGAAATTACCTGGTAGCCTCTTCTGTATAGAAGGCGTCTGATTTTGTTCCAATTTTCATAAACTTCATTTTCGCTTCCTTTAATCGGAAGTTCATGAAAAAATTTTACTTGACAGGCACTTGAACATGCCCGCACAAGATATTATCTGAAAGAAATCATGAAAGTAATTGTTACTTTGTACAGTGAAGTTAAAAATTGAGAGAACTGGCAGGGAGGAAGAAGATCATGAAAGAAAGGTCTGGGCTCTAGCTAAAGTTTTTTCTGAAGCTTGAGTATGCTAAAAATTCAAAGCATCGATAAAATTAGGTTGGCCTTTTAACTCATTTTAATTTTCCTTCCACTTATAGAAATATGGACGAAGGAATCTTAATCGGAAAAAGTGAAAAAGATCCAGAAAAAGGAATTTCAACTTTTTAACTGCTGTCATGCACTGTGAGTGAGAGATCTATGAAGGGTTTGCTAGTAGTGGTAGTCTTAATTAGTTAAAGAAGTGGCAGCAGTCTTAGCTATTTAAGATCAATTCATGGTAATTAAGTAGTTGAAGTTCATTAATTGAATGTGCTAAGAGGTTGAGCCAAACTGACACATGTTAAAAGAAATTAGCAGAAACAACTTCCTTTTGTTGAATGGGAGACAATTAATGAATCATAGAATATTTATGTAGTTATGGAATATGGTACTGGTAATTCATATTGGTAGAAAACTGACCAAGCGGACTTGCAGGAAATACCTTCTTGGTCTTTCAGTTTTTCTACCAAACTGGAAAAGTGAAAGGATAAAATTTTGTTACAGGTAAGCTTTGCTAGATCCCAATACCATGAACATGAACCATCAGAAAATGTGCGATGCTTGTGTCAGCTCTACACAGAATCAATTAGTGCCTAGCTATATATTTAGCTACCTATGTTAGAATTCTCTGTTGAGATTTATAAAGAAAATTTCTATGAACCCACGAGAAGGGTTTTATTATTTAGTTGTTGTCCATGTGCTGTTACAATCGTTTAGTAGTGAAGTTTTCTTTTCTAATTTTTTTTTAATTTATTTCTTTAATCCTCTAGAAAAAAACATGGCGGAATCTATAGAGATACACAACAGAATTAGAAAATCGCATTGAGATTTTCGTTGGGTTTTTTCTAGTGGGAAACAGTAAGTAGTAGCCAAGGAAATTTCTTTCAATCAAATTAATCATCTAATATCCCGCAGAATAACAGAATTAGCAATATCATCATCAACTAGGAACTCAGGCTCAGCTAATTTACGCAAAAATAATAGGAAATTAACATTACCTCAATTATTTCACTTGATTTTAGTTGTTTTCAAGCAAGCTCAAAATTTGGCCCTTGCAACTCAAGTGAGGAATCAAACATGAGAAAGAGAAAGCATTAGTAGTGGCGCCATGTCTGATCTAAAGCGAGGAATACATATAGAATGTCTGAAATCAGAAACAAACATAGAGGCATGAATGTACAGGAACATGAACATGAGATGACTATATGCGTTTTGTACGAAAAGGATATATCTTAATCGTTTCGTGCATGTAATCCTAGAGAGAGAGAAAGTTAAGAGATATGTATATATCTGCTGTTAAACTGATCAATCGACCAAGAAGTTGTTGGAAAGAAATAAAGAGAAGAGAAAGAGAGGAGAAGAGAGAGAAGAAAATAGGTGGTTGGTTGGGATTAGTCAACATGCTAATGTATCAAAAGTAAGGCATGCTATGATAAACATCTTTGATTACAAAATGAAAAGGAAGACTAAAAAGGCTGGCGCATTTATTAAATTGTGTCTCTCGCGCACCACCCCTCAGCTTGACATTGGTGCTCTATGATTGATTTCACAAAAAGCATGCAGCAGCTAGCAGCAACGCTATCGCGAAATCTAAATGCAAGTTGGTGGCTAGTAGAAGTAGTGCTCCTTCTAAAAGAAGCTTAAGATTTGTAATCTTTGTATTGTGGGACCGTCTTAGAAAGAGCCTCCCGTGCATTTGTCTCATCATGTTTTCCACTATGTAGGTGTATTCTTCTTCTTAATTGTTTCTACAAATTTGCATGTCGGCCACGTGTCTTGTCTTGTACCGTTTGTTCATCTTATTCTGATGGGATTAGTCTCCTTTGTTGGTCGGTTGCTTTGATGGCCAAACACAAACGTCCCTTCCTGTCCTCCATCCATCATTGATGAATTTCATGCATGCAGGTGGTTATTTTCTTTGTGCATTTCCAAGTGTGTCATGTAAGTGCTGGATATTTCTATGGTTTAATTTTTAATTAGGTCTCATTTCCAGTCTCATCTCTATATGAATATGATATCAGTTCAAGAGTTCCCCCTTTAACTATATAATCTATATGTATATATACAAATAACAAGAAGGGTTAGCATTTTATTTACATTTTAATCTATATAATATTTATTCAACATGCATAGCTAGCAAGCTAAAAGAATATATATATATATATATATATATATGTACATAAACAAGGAGAAGAAGTTATATCAACCGAAATAGGTACGTTAGAAATAGAGAATTAGTGATATATTTCAGGATGCTTAGTTTTTGTAAGATTTATATAGCTTTTAACTTGTTCAATCTTGTGGTACTATACTATATAAGTATTTATTATTATGCAAAAGATTGCTATGAGCACGTTAAGTTATTTTGAAGATTTAAGTAAATAAAAAATTTAAAGAATTGTAAGAGAATTTAAAAAAAAAAACTTGAATTAATTAAAGAATTTATTAGACACACTTTACAATATCTTTTAAAGTTATTTGTGTTTTCTTAAATACTTAAATAAAAGGAAATGAGATTTATTTATAATTATGATTAAGTGAAATAAATGGTTAGAATTTATTTTATAAAAAACACTTTTGATAGTTAGGATTGTAGCACTATAATTATCTATGGTTGCTCAAGGAAAATTCAAATGTAAATGGCTAAAAAAGTTTACGAGTTGCAGGACTTGTTTTGAACTTAAACATTTTAGAAATTGGACTGAATTTAAGTAATTTAGGCTTATTTTTAAACTATTCATTTTGGCTAATTTTACCCGTCCATATACCTCAATTTTAAACTTTTAGCCCGCATTCTGCAACTAATAACTCTAAAATAGAAATATTCTCCAACAAATAACTCCAAAATAGAAATGTTCAATCTGTAGTCTTCAAATATGCTGCAATGGAGAACATAAGTGACCTACTAGTAAGCCTAAAGGTCACTAATCTTCTCAATTGGGTAGTCAATTTTAGTTGGTGTCATCTCATCTCTTGGCCTATCTCACATCTTGCTTTTGCTTACAATTTTGGATTCCACCTCATGCTATGTTCTTCTTTAAGTAATTGCTTCAAACCAACTTTTTTTTTTTTCCAAGAATCATTGGCAATAAAAAGAGATATAAATTCTCAAAAAAAACCTCTCAGATGCCAGATGAATCAAGACTGGAAGTTCCAACATCTGCAAGCTTTCAAGAATGTGAAACAGAGGCTCAGAATCTATAAGATTCATTATACAAGAGCCAAGCTCAATATAGCATTCTGGGATTTCTGAGAGAAAAATGGAGGAAAAGGGAAATTTGCAAAATCAAATTGGTGACCTACATTGGAAAACTAAAGAAACGCATAGTATTGCTAAAGTTTTCACATGTTAACATTCACCAAGTACGATATAATGCATCTACATCACTTGAAAAAAGGATTAAACTCCTGGCAACGTAAGGGTTATACTAACTAACCTGCAATCCAGTTATCAACTTAGAATTCATCATGATGCAATAACAAAATGAACTACTTCACCTTCTCCAAAATTGATACAATAAATTCCTTTTCAAATTCCCAAATAAAAGACGTCTCAATCCACAATGTTGGATTGCAACCGATTTAAATTAAAAATAAACCTGTTGGGGCATGGCTGGAAAACAAATGCTGATAGATTACAACAAAAATTGCCAATTCACAAAGGAAACAGTTACTTATTATGTCCATTCAATGCTGCTTTTATAATTTCCATCATCTGTCCAATCCACAAAAAGAACTACACAGCCTTGCTCAAGTTAATCAGCCCACTTCAGTTAATCACCAAATAAATCATCATTATCAAAAGAGCTGGAGTTATTTCTAGGTTTTTCACTTAACATACCAATAGCCTTTCCTTGAGTGTCTTTAGTAGGAGAAGATGGTCTAGCAGAGGTAACTGTAGAATATGCCCAGCATGACCCCACTTTTCCAGAAAATGAATCTCCATAAAGATCATCATAGATCCCACCTTTTGGAATGCTTTTGACCTTATTCAAGACTTCTTGTAGTCTATCTGTTACACCTTTGGGCAAAGAATTCTCTTCCTTTAGAGAGTGCTTTTCCTTACCTTTGGGTATCAGTGTAGTTTGCACAAGGGATTCATATTTTCCAACGAGACTTCCTTCTTTCATGCCTATGGGACCAGGTTCTGTTTCTACATCTGCACCATCTGAAACTCCAACGACTTCAACCAGCTCTCCCCCAGCCTGATCCCTGAATGACACTCTTAGTCTTCTAATTCTTTTGGCAGCCCTCTCTGATTGCTGGCCGTCATTTCTTTCACTAGATAAGCTACTAGGCTCAGCAGATGTAGACAGTAGATCAGACTTACTTAGACCATAACGATTTAGAAGGGTATTATAAATCACAACAGCTTCTTCATCCGCAGGATCAGGATGTGGTGGTAAATTGATCTCTGTGGGTGGTGGAGGACGAGGAAAAAGAGCATCAGCATTTTTTCTCATGATATAAGTTCTTGTTGAAGCAGCGAATCTCAGAGATTGTCCTGCTTCAAGCTCAACTGGAGTATCTTTGGTCAAACGCTCATTTGCAACGAAAGTCCCATGTGCCGATCCCAGATCGATTACATACATACTGTACACGACACAAAAACTTGTGAATGACACATTGTTTACAAACAACCTTCTTTTTTCTTTAATTTCAGGCATGAACAAACAATAACCATTCTCTATATCTCTACAAGAAATCTGGCATTGCTGTCAGAGAGTGGAGGATTGAGACAATCAAAGCTCTAACATAACCAACAAAATCATTAATTCTGAGCTTTCACTAGGTAACACTTCTACAGACAACAGCAGAGCATGACACTGACAAACAAATTCATTAATTTACAGTTGCAGTAAACAGATAATCAGCTTCTAGTGATCGACAAACATCAGACATAAACACAAAAAGATCAATAGTAAAACTGAAGTTGTTATCCTGCAATCGAGTGTTCCATTTTCTTTCTTCTTCTCATCATTTTTAAACTTGGTCATAAACTAAATATAATCCAGTGTACTGCATTTACGCCATTCTCAAAAGTACACTAAACAAAAAGTCTGAGGGAAATTTTGATGTGATTCCAAAACAAATAACATGTCACAAGTTCATAAGAGACCTATATAACAACTGCAGTAACATAGTCTCAAGCAACCCTGGGCAAAATACTAACCTTCCATTCCTGTGAGGAATGACAGCAGCATGCTGTCATGAAACAGACTGATGATCAAGAACAAAATCACATGTTTGGAACTGCCTCCCAAATATATGTCTCTGCCTATCCAAATTAATCCGATCAAGAATCTCACCGTCCTTTAAAACCTCAAGATAGTAGACACCTGAACGAGGCTCAATTGCCCAGTCAGGAGGCTGCCAATTCGACTGCCCCCCTCCAACCTGGGTCAATTGCTGAGCTTGCCCAACAGACGGCACAACAGACGGCACAGCCTTCTCCTTGATGGGTATTTGAGGAGCATGGTTTTGATTCTGATTCTGGGATTGCTGTTGGTAACTTTGAGAATGTAAATATTGAGTTGAGGGATTAGTAACTGCTTTAGAAGCAGTTTTGGCGGCTGAATTTACAGTGACCACAAACGGTTCCAAGGATTGAGCTTTCTTAAATCTATCAAGACCCGCTCTTCCATACATTGTGTACGCCTTATTCATTCAAATAAAACCATTAATACTTCACTTTAGGAAAAATTGATAAACATGAAATTAACATCGATGCAGTTAGGCATATGTTCTATTTTCAAGCTTACCCTACAAAATTCTCTAACAGAAAGCCCTAATTTCAAAATAAAAACATGGTTAAAGTTAATTTGCACCAAAAAGACTTAAACTTCATTAAACAAAAAACCAATATTACTAAACTGCTTAAAAAAGCTGACTTCTCAATTGAAAACCCAAATCCCGTGTCAACAAATATCAAACTTCAAACATAACCAATATCCTTTTATACTATCCCTCAATATAGCCCGTCGTTTGGGTTAAAGTAGAAAAAGAAAAAATAGATAAGGGTTTTAAGTGATCAGATTGGTTGATCGATCGATTCGATGGGTCAGAGTAAGAAAAAGTAACAGTAGCTAAATCGAAAACCCAGAAACTGATCGTTTAATAATAGATAGAAGCAAATCTTACCTTACATTGGGTTTATGGGAACCAATCAAGAGCTGCTCTGCTGCCTTTCCTAGAGGATTGCCACTAAATTCTCATAAACAGCCTCTGTTTCGTTTTTTTTTTCTTGTTTTCTCTCTGAGATTAGGACAAATATTAAATTTATCCTCTGTAATATAGTTTATATGACTTTTGTTCTAATTCTTACTTCCGTTATCTAAATATATGTGTTAACTGTTAGCAAAGTTATGAACCTTTATTTTAAGGGTACAACCATTAATGAAAATATTGTTATCTTCTAATGCCTGTCATTTACTTTTATTTTATGAACAGATAATTTTCTGATTTTCTTTCTTCTCTTTGCTATAATATACAGTGATTGATTATACAAAATCTAAGTTTCAAAACTTATAATAGATTGTGGGAACTCTTTCTTAGCTCTCAAAACTTTTTGTTAGATCTTTATTTTATTTTATTTTTGTGTTTTCTTTTTTTTTTAACAACTTAATTTTTGTTTTTCTATAATTAATAATTATTTTATTCTAGTTTTACTTCTCTAAAAGTCGGATCTAGAAGACTACTGTTTTAATCAGGAAAGCCAAATATGAAAGAAAGATAATCCCATATGGTGTTAATCTTATCTCTCAGATGAATGTAAGCGTTTGGCTGATTCATATTAACAGTAGTGCAACTTGTATGTTATTATGAAATAAATTAATTTCAGTCTTATACTCTATGTTTGACATTCATAGTTGCACTGTGTAATGTCAATCCTTCCACTATCATTTTGACTTCTATTTAACTACATTGGAGTAATAATTTATAAATTATATCAGGCTGGTGGGGGAGGAGTCACAGTCGTCTGAGAGGTAGTAAAAAAATTGAAGC
>CP135573.1:0-55487 GCA_032401905.1 Swietenia macrophylla
CTAAACCCTAAACCCTAAACCCTAAACCCTAAACCCTAAACCCTTAAACCCCTAAACCTTTAAGCCCTAAACCCTAAATCCTAAAACCCTTAACCCTAAAACCCTAAACCCTAAAGGAATCCCTAAACCCTAAAGGAAACCCTTAAACACTAAACCCTATAACCCTAAAACCCTAAAACCCTATACCATATACCCTAAAACCCTAAACCCTATACCCTAAACCCCCAATCCCGAAATTCAAAACCCAAAACCCTCAATTCCCAAAACCCTAAAACCCCAAACTCTAAACCCTAAATTCCAAAGCCCAAACCCTAAACCCTAAAAAAAAAAAAACCCCTAAAGCCTGCCCGTATGCCCTAAACCCTGAAACCTGAAACAACGTAGAAATTGATAATTTTAGCCACTTAGTAGTTGAACTGAAGAGTTTTACAGCTTTTCTGAAATGGGTTTGTGTTGATCAATCTAATATTTGGAAAGCTGGTCTTTCATCGTCGATTTTCTTCCTTCTCGCCATCGGTTCTCCTTTTGTTTCTCACTTTGTTCTGTTACGTGAAACCTGCGATAAGAATCATCAACGACCTTACGACGCCATCGTGCAGTTATCTCTTTCGGTTTTGGCTGCCATCTCTCTTGTTGGTCTCGCAAGTATGGCCTCAACCGATTTCTATTTCTCGACAAATTATCCGACGAGAACGACAAAGTTCAGCGGGATACGCAGCACGGCTCAGGGTATTTTTCTTCCGACTTTATTTTCTTTATTTGAATGTATTCAAGGCTTAAATTCAAGTCAGTTATGTGTTTGCTTTAAATCCCTGTTCATGATTTGCATCTGCTTCTTTCAGAAATTTTTGTCTTGAATTTACTTTCGATGTATCAAAATCTATCTTCACAACTGTATGATCCATATAACAGTTTCTTCTATTGTTTGAAATCTTTTATGGTGCCTCCTTTATTGCAATATTTTTTAGTTATGCCCGAAAATTTGGTGTGAATTGGAGAAGTTTTGATCCTGATGGTTGGAAATTTCACTTCTAATGTATTAATATGAATGTGAATTTATTAATTCTTGCAGAGACCACTGAAACTTCTGTGTATATTTGTGCTCCCCTATGTCGCATTTGAGTGTGCCTATAGAATCTGGTGATATGCAAGCGGAGCGTCATAAATACCATACTTTTTCAACATTTATGCCAGTGATATAATCGTTTGCGCGTTGCAGCTATGCTCATGGCTATATCGTATATCAATTTATGTCCTTCCTTGAATTCTTTACCAACTCATTTGTTATCTGCATATTCTCAAAATGGAAAAATTTGCTCAGTTTTTTCAAAAGGAAACCAAAGTGGATTCAATCTTGAAAGAGTATCTCAGAATCAGAAGAAATCTTAGGATCATAAGCCACCGGTTTAGAGCATTCATTGTGTTGTCTCTTGTTCTTATCACTGCAAGTCAGTTCATTTCTCTGCTTATGACTACACGGTCCAGTGCCAACAACAATATATTTGAGGCTGGAGAACTTGCGGCAAGTGTTTTCATCACAATATAAAATCTGAAAATTTTCTTACTTATACTTTAATTTAATGTGTTTTTCTTATTTTGTTGCAGTTATGCTCCATAAGCCTGGTGATGGGACTCTTCATCTGCCTGCGTAGTGCAACAAAGATCACACATCGAGCACAATCCATTACAAGCCTTTGCACAAAATGGCATGTCTATGCCACAATCAACTTTTTTGAGGAACTTGATGGTGAGACACCCTCAGCTCAGATTTCTTCCTCCCAAGTGTTTCCCCTCGCTGCTGATTGGGAATTGGATGACGAAGAAGTAGATAGAGATGATGATCTAGATAACACTAGGATTGTGCCTATTTATGCACATACTATTTCTTTCCAAAGGAGGCAAGCTCAAGGTAAGTGAAAAACAGACTAATGGGTACTTTCAGCATCATTCGGCACCTACAGATACAAGTAATGACCAAATTGTTGGCTTGTGTTGTAGTGACCTATCTAGAAAACAATAGAGCAGGAATCACAGTGTTTGGATTCATGCTTGATTGAACATAGCTTCACACTATATTTGTGATAGAGCTAGTCTATTGCTCTGGTTGCTCAACAAGACAGTTAGCAATTTCTCAATCTTAGTTATGTAAAATAATTTTATTCATGATTCTCCTTTTTACATTGAGTTTCTTTTTCTTTTTGACAGTGAACTGGACTTGAAATTATTTAGATCGGGTTTGATGAAACTCAATCCTTGAAAATTATCCATGTTCGCATGTGAGCAACATTCATAATATTTTTAATGAGCCTAATTTAGAGGAGTAGACAGATATTTCAAAGCTGAAGAGTTTCAAAAACTACAAAATCAAGAGGGTAGATCTCAAATATGTATCAGAGGAATTAAAACTCAAGATATCAGGCCGTCTGCTTGAACATCACAAGGTGATCATCAAGTATCATTTTATCTGTTTCACGTATATAGCAGATGAAATAAGCATGTATGGTTTCTTATAGCATTTATAAAGAACTAATCTCTTTCTGAGTGGATTGAACAGAGTTTATGTTTTGTTGATATCGATACTGAGTTAAAAGTGATATAATATCTACAGAAGTGCTCTTGTATAAATCATTTCATATTTGTTTAGGTAGTGGGATTGGAAATTATTGAAGATCACTTGAATCGTAAGTCGTTGCAAGGTCATTTCCTTTGGTGACAGGTTCTTTTTAAGTTTCATATCGAGATAGTTTAAAGTTTAGGAAGACAAGTTGCCGTTAGACGGAACTGAAAGACGATAAATCAGTTTTAGTCCTGTACCGCAGCCGACAGCACCATCCATGTAATGATTTTATACATTATGAATCCCTTTTAAAAAGTTGTGTATCATGTGTGCATTTAATTTACCGTATTATTTATCATGCACTATTAATCATAAACATGGACACACATAACACAATTTATTAGAAGGGCTGACACGCTCAAATTATATTATATCGGCACCGCAACTTCGACACCTCAAGAATCAGGAAGTTGCTTAGCTTTATCAGGCTTTACCCCCATAACTAGACCAACTTTTTTCAAGCATTTGCAAATAGCTTGGCGATCTTCTTTCGTTTAAGCACCTTTTTAGCCCGATCTCCCACAGTTTTCCCACCTAAGCAACACGTTGAGCTTGGCCTCGCCATTGACCAAGAACCGCTTGCGCGGCATCAGTGTGACAATAGCCTCGTTAAATTAACAATATTTTATGTCCCTTGATTTCTCTATTTTTCTTCCAATCGATCGTTTAGATGAAAGTTTTGTAATAGAACTAAAGAGAAATGTAGTAGTATTACATATGTGAGCAGGGTCAGGGAGAACTTGAATAAGCTTTATTTTCAAAAAATGAATAACATAATAATGAAACATCGGCGCAGGATAATTATTGTAATGAAGATGTGGTATCAGAATTCTGATGACTCTTCCATATCTACTTTCAACCCGCAGTGACATAAGTCAGGGTAACAGACAAGTCATTTTGCTGCAATTTATGCTAATATTCTCATCTTACTATATGACAAGTCCTCGGGGAGGCCTTTTACAAAAAGGGCGAACAATCTGTAGTCTAACAATGAGAACGACAATTCAGTAGTTCATGACTTCATACGATCATCCTAAATACTGAACAGTCGTCCAAAAACCATTTATTTAAATGATAACGAGGACCAATAAATGCTTCTACTATATATAAACGATAAGTCGTGCACATACTCTCTAAAATAACGATAAACCGTTGCAAAAGCATTTGCTCGAACGACAAATCATGTCCATGATGTTAATCCTGTTTCTACATAATCGGATATTCAATAGCTTGTCATCAATCAAAAATGTCGCAAAATTTAAAAAAATAAAAAGGCAATTTCATTCGCATAAAGAATTTCTTCTACATATTTCATGAATAACATGACGAATACAAAATAGCTAGCCCGCATCCATCACGAGTATACTGGGAAATCGAGCTCTTGGTTTACGGAAATCCACCACTGCACAAAATAAAATAAAATAAAATAAAATAACACAATTCATTAACTTCAATATCCTCATAGTTTTAGATCATAACGATATGCTTAAATGAAACAGGGAGAGAAATTTTTCTAACTGCATTCCACGTCGGAGTCAACTAGAACTGTAAGCTAGACGCCGCGTTATCCCGGAAGTTGCTTAGCTTTTTCAGCCTTAATCCCCAGCATCGGCCCTAACTTCTTAAAGCTTTCACGCAAGGCCTGATGATCCGCCTTGCCAGTAACCACCTTCTGTACAGATTTTATGCCACACAACAAGAATCGTCTGGTTTGTCGTCTTCGCCAGCCAAGAACGACTTGAATAGCGTCAATGTCACTAAAAGGCCGCAATCGAAAACATCAAGGCCAAAGCCACAACAGACCAAACTATTATCATTTTTACCGCCATTTTCTCTGCTAACTGAGATGTATGAACTTGATTCTGTGAAGCAATTAAAAGTTTATGGTTTAAGTTCTAATTACAAGGATGTGTCCAGCAAAACCATGGGTTACAGTCATTTAATGGTCTTGGTTTTGTATTTGAATTAATGTTAGCGCGCTTCAATATTTGTATGTATATGATGAGTTATCAGTTCCAATTTACCATTTTCTTATATTTGGTAGATTTCTTAGTAAGTGCATTTAACTCTAATTTAAGAGAGAGAGAGTTAAGTGAGACCTTATAATTAATAAAATAAAAATATATATAAATATTTATTGATAATAAATTAAAAATAATATAAAATATTATTATTTAATTATATATTATAAAAAATATATTTTTTATTAATTTTTTTAATTTATTATTAATAAATATATTTTTTATTTCATTAATTAAATAATTTTACCATATTAATAATATTAATTACAGCCCCCACCTTAAACTCTCTCTCTAAGTTCAAACATACAGTTAAGACCATTCAATACAACGTTTATCAGATAAGCATGAATCAAACGCCTCAATGAAAACAACAGTTCCGGACTACGTCGTTTCACATCACTTGCCTTGGAAAATTGTACGAGCGCCAAACTAGTTAAAAAAGGGAAATTATTAATTGAATCTCATCATTCTCTCTTTCAGAATTCATTTAAAAAAAGAATTCAGAGAATACAGCGCGTTCGATTACAGTTCAAAAATGGCGATGGCGCCATCGCCGTTCACTTTCTAATCGAAAGGGCACCAGAATATCTACCTCGAATGGTTCGATATCGCCGATTCAGGTTCGTCGTCTTCATTGAAATACTGCTTGCCTTTTGTTGCAAGTACAAAGTACTATCGTTGTCGATTATTTTGTATGTGAATGGAGATGGACGTATCACTGGAAACAATGCTACAAAGTTCTTCGCTCTGTCAAAGCTTTCTCGGCAAGAACTCAAGCAGGTTCTAAACACTTTCGACGTGTCATTTTCTTATTTTCGTTTATTTTATCTTGCTATGATCTTGTCAATTTTCTCAAATCGATGATTGTTTAAAGTTATATTATATGCTTTAAGCTGTTTAAGCAACATATTTCTCAGATTTTATGTTTTTGCTTTGATATCAGTTGGCTTTTATACTGTTCAGCTATAAATTTTGGATGTTTGATTATATGTTATTTCCCATTGTCAATATGTTGGCAGCTAAAGTTTGTGATTGCTTTGGACTTACTTTAATTTTTAATATTTTCTCTGTGAAAATTCGGGTGCTTTCAGACTCCAAACGACAAGGATTTTTAGATTATGCAGAGTTTGTTACTACAATGCAGGTTTTATGATGAAATATATGTAATATGTTTTTTTGAGCAAAGTTATAACAAAATAAATTAAAGCACGATAATTGATTCCATGATTTTGAGCGCTAATACCTAATAATATTGATTATGCATTGTTACAGATCCATTGCAGAATATTGAACCACCATTGATGCAAAGTGTGGATAGCTTTGTATTTGTAAGCGTCAGTGTAAGGGACTTGGCCTTATTTTGTCCGTAACTTTGAATGCACTGATCCTATCATTTGTGATCTTTTTTTAATAAAATTAAGGGTCCAACAACAGATAGCGAGCCTGCTGCTAATGGTAGAGGATCTTCGTCTCTCCTTACTTTAATGGATATTGGTGAATTTGTTATTAGTATGATAACGTGCTGGTAATGATGCAGGGTCTGATCGGCCACAAAATTTATCATCTCAATGGTTTACTTCAAAATCTGCTAAGAAGGTAGGATTTATTTTCATTGTCCACATGCATTAAGAAACTTCTGAAGATTCTATTTAAATGAAATGTTTTATGCTTAAAATACGGGTTCTCCTTATATAATGCCAGTGATTTTTCTTTTATTATCTGGACTAAAATTCCAGAACTTTACCTTTACAAGCTCCTAGCAATTTTTCTGTGTAGTTTATATTTCCTGTTTTGCAATTTTACTGTTTATTGTTGCTTAAGTAGTATCATTGATAACCTATTTTCACATCTCTTAAAAGAGGTTCAATTTGGATTTACTGTTTAAAAGAGGTTTAAACATCATTGCTATTCATGCTGATATGCTTTTCAGTGAGTTGACAACTTTTGGAAGGTGCACTTTGATCAAAATTTGAGTGTTCTCAAATGCCACATCCAGTAAGTTGAATTTTGTTTTTCTTAATTTAATTGCTATCTATAATGTTCTCTGTATTATTGTCATCAACATCATCAATATGCTTGCAGCTTCTACATCAAATTACATCTGTGGACACTCCCGGGGTTCTATCCGGCCAAAAGCAGAGACCACAGAGAAGCTACGATTTCACAGGTGCTAAATCATGGTTTGCTGCAAAATGTGATCTCATTCTTCTTTTGTTTGATCCTCATAAGCTTGACATTAGTGATGAATTCAAGCATGCAATTACATCTCTACATGGGAAAGATGACAAGATTCGTTTTGTTTTCAATAAAGCAGACTAAGTTGATACCCAACAAGTAAGAAATTTTGTCATTCTCTTGGCCTCGACTTAATAGCAAAATTTGATATATTCCTTTCAGTTGACTACATAGTAATGCTATGTCATAGCTGATGAGGGCTTATGGTGCACTGATGTGGTCTCTCGGAAAAGTTTTGAGCACATCTGAGGTTGTACATGTTTATATTAGGGGGGCACATCTTTCACATCTTCTTTTGTTTAACAAAATTTGTTGGTGGCTAAAGCGATTCTATTCCATTAAAAGTTGCTTATCACCTTGATATAATATTGTAATTTGTGTTGGTCAGTTTGTGAAAAGGCTTAGGTAGTTCTTTTTTGCTGGAATTGTTTCCATGAGCGTTGATTTTCGTATATTACCTTATGATATATGCCTCAACTTCCAGTTTGTCGCCCGTTCACAACTCATATGGTCTTAAATTCTTATGAAATGATTACGTGTGAAAATGATTTATTATTGTTGAATTAGGCATAGAATTTCCTACTATTTATTAAGCGACTGTTTCTCTTCTTGCTTCACAGCTTTTTAGTGACAAGTCCATTAATGGAGGTGATATTGGTCCAATAAGACGAGAACGTTTTGAGAAAGAACAAGGATCTCTTGATAGATCAGATTGATATTCTAAAGAAAGCTTGTGATCGGCGAAGCAGCTGCTGGTATATTCTACACTAGTATGTTTTTCATATCATTGTTAATGTTAAATTCTCCATGCACTGATGTATATTGTTGTATTTTTGGAGCATCTCGTAGTGGTTAAGCTGTCCTAATATCATCCTAATATCAGGGCAAGCAGGTAAAAGTTTTGGACTCGCAAAATGTTGATGCTATATTGTGGTGATGGCTTAGATTTTGCTTCCCATTTTTCCCTGCTTCTTGCAAACACAAATGTTTGTGAGATTGTCACCAACAATTTGTGTTACGCCTATTGTTTGGCAGCATGTTTGCTATTCATTGATTAAATTTTGATGCCAAGAAAATGTTATTTTCCGAGAAAATACTGCAATGTCAGCGTATTCTTAATAAGAATGACAAAACACCGCATGTTGGTGGTATATGCTTTATTAATTATCATAATGCAAGAAAGAGAATATTGTGAAATCTAGTTCAAGTGAACTGAAAAAAATACTAAACCTGTTCGTGAACGGCCAACCGAGCAAAAAACATAGTAATTAAAAATATAATACAAGGTCGTCAAGCATCATCAGCTGCTCATTTGTCGTGAAACTAAACCCGCCAGCTCACTTAGGGATACTTAATTATCGGACTTTCGGAGAAATTAAGGGATCCAACGGTAGCACTCACTGAAGAAGGGAAATCGTTTCGTAAGGAAGGTGGCGATCGTGAGGGCTTCGACTCAGGGTATCGGCTTCCGCATCGCTGCGCTGCTCGGCTTAGAAGGCATCTCGGTCGTCGTCTCCTCCCGAAGGCAGGTATGTTAACCTTCGTTAGATCTCTTCTAATCGCTTTCTTTTTTCCCTCAATTTTTTCATCAAAATAGGTCAAATTCGATTTATAACTGTCTTGACTTTACATGATGAAATTTTGTAGTGTGGATTTAGCCTTGATTTATCTGTGTTGATCGACTTTGGCACAATTTTTGCATTGAGCTGTAAGATGTCAAATTTTCATAGATATTCTGTTAATTCCAAGAGGAAAGTGATTCTGTTTGATGAAATTGTTGCAGAAAAAAGTGGATGAAGCAGTTGAGAAACTCAAAGCTCGAGGAATCGAAGTTCTTGGAGTCATGTGTCAAATGGACTACACAAGAAGAATCTCAAAAAAAATTGTTGAAGTGAGGAATCAAGCTGTATCTTAGGTTCTTCAGCAAATGAACCGAGTAACTAACTGAAAGAAATTGCATTCAATTATGGTTGATAAATCATTTGCATGTGATTAATGCTTCAGAGATGGTAACTTTGCAAAATCGAGAATTAGAGCTTGGTTATGGAAAATCGCATCAATCGAAAAACATGGGCTTGATTAAAATTTGATGGGTCTGTTTCAGAAATATAGAAAAATAGATGTGGTAGTTTCAAATGCTGGTGCAAATCCCTCTGCTGGTAATCTTCTGGAAACCAAAGAATCTGTTCTTGACAACTTATGGAACATCAATGTCAAAGCTGGTATATTTCTACAGGTAATTGCTTTCGTTGACCATTCATGCAGGAAATATAGAATGAAATAGTTAAATCAGTGCATAGTCTGCATTGCGTCGTAGATAATCAAAATCAAATGTTTTTCCATGGATTTTGAAGTAGTAGTCTACTGCAAAGAGTGGTCAAAGTAAACTGTACGAGTAAATTATGAATAAGGCATGGATTTAACAGCATTAGTCTTGAAGATAACTTGATTTTAAATGACTTTTGGCTCCAATTTATTGTTGACTTGGTTTAAGTGCAAATGTGCAATATGTTAGGTTTCTTACCAATGATCTTATTTTCTGCGGATGCTGCTCCTCACTTGCGGAATGGTTCTTCAGTTATTTTGATTTCTTCTATAGCCGGCTACTTACCATCGTCCTCCACAGCCGCGTATGGAGTGACTAAGACTGCCCTAACCCTCCACAGCCATGTATGGAGTGACTAAGACTGCCCTGTTAGGGCTAACCAAGGCAGGTTTCCTATCAGTAACTTCTCTCAAGCACTCTACAGACCTAATACATACTGTTTTCTTTCTCTTGCGCCAGACACCCGTATGAATTGTGTTGCTCGTGGTTTTGACACATTTCACCCAGTTCATCACAAGCAATGATGCCATTGTAAGTATTTTTCTGGCCTTTAAGTTTTCTCCAAGTAACTACCTTTGCTGTAGACTGAATCTGTTTGGTCTGATCTGTATTGCAGAGGAACATAATTGAGAAAGCATTGCTTGGAAGGCTGGGTAGCACGGGAGACATGGCTGCTGCTACTGCATTCTTGTCCTCCGATGATGCTTCTTAAATAACCAGAGAAGCTCTAGTGGTTGCCGGTGTAATGCCCACTCAAATCTAGTTTCTCTCTTGTTCTTCCCAAATGTCCCGTTTATTTGCATTCGTATCTTGTTCTTCACTTGATATTTGTTGTCTTCAATGGGATTTGCTTTTAAACAAAATCAATAAAATAATTGTTTTCTTTCAAATGGAATCTTTTCACTTAAGATAATCTGAAAATTTGCAAATTCTATTTTTACAAGAATTGCATTCATATCAATCTACCTGCCATGCAACTAATACAAACAAAGAAATGTTCCTCACAAACCGACATAATCAAGTAGAAAACAGATACGAACTTGAACACTAAACTTTACAAGCTAGAATTGATTGTTTCTGAAGAAAGCAAGCTTCTGATCATTGTGTCTCTGCATCCTATGCACATGAAATCAGGCAAAACCAGATATGCACGCCGTCTTCACTATACAATACCTTCTAGCTTTTTGGTGGAAAATCCCTTCTATTTGTAGGGCTCATTTTCAAATCCCCACAGCATATTACTTAACAAGTACACTATTCCATGACTAACACGTGATCTTCAGCCTTCTCGGCCATTTTACATGTAGTTAAGAAGCGCAGTCTTTTCTTGATACTGCCACTCTTCCAATATTTACTTGTGATATACAAAACTAAGATCATATGCAAGATATTTACACGGGAACAACATCAGCATCCTGAGTATCATCACATGTCAAAATAAGACCTTCAACGTAAGTTGGGAGTAGGCAGTGGGTCCACTGACAGCCTGCCGAAACAGGCTCTGTCGAGGGAACGATCATAAGCGCATTATCATGGCGCCGGACAACTCCCATCACACTTACAGTGCTCCCTTCTTTAATATAGCTGATATACAACACAATCCCATTAGAAGCATACAACTAAATAATAAAAAATCAGTGTAATAACTTGAAGGGATCAATTTTCATCTGTTTTTCTTTTATTCCAACCCAAAAAGAGGGGAAAAAAATCCCCAATATCATTGAAGAACAGAAGGAAAAACGGATAAAGTTAGAATCAGAGGCAAACCCTTCTTTGAGGCGCATTGACCGGTCATCACTAGAGAGGTTGTGCTCCAATAGCCAGCGTAAAAAGCTTGGAGATAAGTCTCTGTTTCCCTTTGTTACATTAACTACAGTTGCTGGCTTGACAAATGGAGAAACTTTGGCTCCATAGCCTGCTTTCACCAATGCTCTTAACCCAGATTGGAAGTCTGATATGTAGAAATCAGACACATATTTCTGTTCACAATAATTCCAATTTTTTATCAAATTTAATGTTGAAACAATTATTGAGAACAGATTAAACAAAGGCAGTTCAACAAACTAACCTCTGAATGTCTAGATCCCCAGGAGAAGCAACTGTGTTTAGGATTTACAGATTTCCCACCCCATCCTTTATACTCGTACAATTCTGTGGAAACATATACACACCTAGGTACCCTCTGGTAAGACGACTCCAGAGGTAAACTGCCACATGTGACAACCTACAATAAGAGGTGTAAAGGGTAAGTTGTCTGTGCAAACAAAGCAAGCAGAAAAGAATGAACAAACATAAGGCACTCTAAAAACATTGGCCAACTGTCATCTTATAAGCTATATCATTTATCTTTTCTAAAGGAATTAAAACCCAACCAACTAAATCTGTACAAGTGAATATATGCCACCAGAAGCAATATAGCTAAGACAATGGAGAAGATGAATTTCCAAAGCATACTAGAGCAGTTGAGCTGAATTGCAGTTTACTTAACCAATAAGCTGTTTAGTTTCACATACAAACTAGATTTTTATTATCCTCTATCATATTCTTAGAATGGTAAAAGAGTACGAAATATTTTCCTGGCACTTATGTCCAACCACAATGCACACCACCTTCTGAATCCCGATCCTTCCTATTGCTGCCTGCCCTCCTCTACATAAGACATAAAGTTTACATAGGACATAAAGTTTACAGCATATATCTAGGCACACATTACATTCATCTTAGATTCTCCTAGCTTAAATTTTAAAACCCATCTGCAACGTCTAGTGTCTCGAGGAAAAGCCTAGAAATTCACACATGAAGAGGCATTCAAACCTGAATACTATGTTAGAGTACAAATTCAACTGATGAGACCAAAATGTTTTCACCCTAATTTATCCCAGAAACAGTAAATGTTTACTCCATAAAAGTAATTTGCCAACCCTAAATTGCCATAAACTACAAAATCCAAATAATATACACTAGACTTTGTAAAATGGGAAGCGTTGAAATTGTAAATCAAGTTCAAACACATTTCTAAGATAATGCAAAACATTCTGCACTCATATTCCTATACCAAGGTTATAAGTCACCTCATAAATTCAATCCTTTAACCCCTCAAGAAGCAAATTTTGATTCCAGTAAACTCATGCAAAAACACAAATAACCAAGCAGTTTTCATAGCTTTGCCCCCAAAACACAGCCATTCACTGGACCAAAACCTTCAATAAGCATCACTCCTCCACTTGTGAACTTACAAATGCGATTCTGCATCATTCAAGGTTTAAAGATTTAAGCACACTTACATCTAAGAACAAAAGTTCTGTCCCTAATACTTCATCCCTCTCATTGTAAAATTATCCAAACTTCACCAGTCAAGATTGCTAGTCCAAATTCAAGCCCGGGAATAACCAACAAATAAACCTCTCCTTTCTTCTTCACTTGTTAATCAACTGTTACTATCGACCCATAACCATCAAGAAATACTGATTCCACGTCTATAAATAACAGAACTTACTACATACTGAAAAATGCCAGAAACTAAAACACTGTGCATATGGGGGAAAAAATTAATTTAAAATTTAAACTAACAACTAAATATATGAAAAAAGGAAAAAAATAATAATCACTTACCCCAGTAACCTTTACATACTGACCATCAATGGCGCCTCTAAGTTCGGCATCTGGATACCTCTTAACAAACCCCAACAATCCTTTCCGTCCCCACATGCAATTCCACACCATACCCATCAGAAGCGGTCCCACAACCGCTGCCACTGCAACCAGAACCACGGCCTTCTTCACCGCTACCATCAAAAACGCCCCCACCATTACTCCCATAGCTACCACCACCATAACCACCCAAGCCACCGCCCTTGAAACCCTGAAGCCAACCTTCACATCCTCTCCCAGGCTCGTCACCGCCGACCCGTAAGCGGCCTTGCTCGACCCGGAAACTGACCCAGGCACAGAATGGTCCAGCTGACCCGACCTTCTCGGACCACCCACTGGACCGGAACCCAGCGGACCGGACGTGATGAGCCCAGTTGGTTGGAGAGGTAAAGGGCCGGATGACTTTTTTATCGGACCAGAATTTGCCCCGGATCGGACGGATCCGCTGTTTGGTTGTGAAGAGGAAGAAGGACGTGACGGTAGTTTGGTGAAAGGAGGAACTTGATCATCAACTACTTGAATGTCAAACATTTTTCCCAACTCACCGGATTTCTTAACGTCGCCACCAGTGTACGGTACGGCACGAGACCCCATTGTCAGCGGCCGTTCTTTCAGCTGCTCCGGCCGCCCCGACACGTAAAGACCGCTACTGAGCTGGTGCGACGGAATTCTCGTAGTCATTTTTTTTCAAAATAGAGTGGAAAGAGTGAGTGAGTGAGTGAAAACTGTACAGGTAAAGAAGATGCAAGAAGTCTAAAAAATTGGAAGGTTTTGTTTTGTGGGGAGTAAAATTACGAAAAAGCAAACGGAGAAATATATAATGACGTAGGTGCGCTGGTGTCTTGAAATGGCGGCACAGTGGTCTGTAGCTCGCGGTTTACCCTCGGGGGCGGATTGATTTCATTTGTTTTGGGAGGTATGGTTTGTGCTTTTACATTTTTATCCTTATCGTTTAACAAGCTGGACTTTTTCCTATTCACCATGCTTGCTGCTTCCTTCACAGTATTGAACCAAGGAAATGAAGAGGACGAGCAATGATACTATGTAGCCGTTCATATCTTATTGTTTTTGAGCTCTTACTTCGCCGTTCTCTTAAAGCCAGTTAAAGGCACTGGGCTCCTAAAATAATTCTTGAGCAATTTACAAGATATCAAAAATTAAATCAATAAATAGGTGTAAATACATAAACAACTAATCAAAATTTCAAAAAAATGATAATAAATAAGTAAAAAGTGCGAGACAATTATGAATGGTACAACGTAGTAAATTTCGGTTGGTGTGTAAAAAATTATGCTGTCGTCACTTACGTCGTATTCAAACGGTCTAGCATTGGTCCCCTGTGGAGCATGGCTGGCGTTGCAGGGATACCGGTCTTATAAAGCATAACACAAGATCCGATTGCCAGATGATCTTCTTCTGTGCTTCACTGCACTCTGTCACTGCGAACTTAAACAACAAGGCCACTAGTGATAGACCGTTGATCGAACTTAAGATAATCCAATATCAAATCCACGCCCAATTAAATTTGGAAGGTAAAGTGGGGTTCACGCCCACTCCCAATGGTCGATCAACGGTCCACATCACTAGCAGGGGCCTGCATGTACACTAACACATGCAAGTTGCTTATCTTTCAAATCATGGCCCGCGTGTGGTACCCACCCTTGCATGATGTCCGTGGGTCCAATAAGTTGGACCCCCTGCATTCGGGAAGAATTAGACGGTAATTAAGATTAAATATCGAAGCATGGTGCCGGTTAAACGGAGTTTAGTTCGTTGTGGTCACGCCATTATTGCCATTTTTGCAACTTCAGTGTTACGTAATTGTGGAATTTTAAAAAAAGCGAAGGTTAGTGTTGGAAATTCACTTTCTCAGAGTCGGTGGTGACTGTGACGCACACATGCGGATCCGAGGTCACTAAAAATTGCAGTAAACGGACGAAAATATCCTTGTAGAGAAAATAATTTCATTCAGTTTTGGCTTAAATGTAATTTACATACACATGATTCACTAAATTAATTGTAAATTTTGCATGCAACATTATTTATTTAAAAATATAAATTAAATATAATCAAATTCAATATTTCATATTATATAGAATAAACAATAAAAAAATATTATTTTTTCTCATAACTGCCCTCCATATAGTCATACAACTTTAGAGAGGTATGGTTGTCTTTTCCTATTTTATTTCCCTTTCCCGAAAATAGCGCTAGCATGTTTTTTCATTCGTCTCAACGAACAGATGAATATAGTTTGAGCAGTCGGTCTAAAATTACCAATCATAAATTAATATAATTAATTGCACAAAATCATCAATAAACAAAGATATGCGGGTTGTTTAATCCGAGTATATCAACAATTTAATATTGTAGACTAATGTTTTTTAACAAATTAAGGCGAATATAGTGAATCTCAAACATTCTTGTGAAATAATATTTAATGATTTCCAAATGGGTCATTATTAAAAAAGGGTTAGGTTATAACTTGTAATTATGGACCACAAATATTTAAAGGGCTATTTTGCCATGCAATGATTAGCTGAAAATCACTAAAATATTGCATGGATGGCACACCAAAGTTCCCAATTAGGAAACCCTTGCTGACTTGATTAATTTATAGTTATAGTCAATGGGATTGTCATCCTGCATGTGAAAATTGCTTTCTTACAATATTTCTTATAAGCATTTAGCTACGTTTAATGTTATTTATTATTTTTCAACTCTTTTAAAAATTATTTTAAAATTTTTTTTTATGTAAGTTTTAAATAATATTTATTATATATTTTAAAATTTTAATATATTTTAAATTTTTTATTATATATTTTAAATACTATTTAATATTTATTTTATATATATTTTTAAATTTTAAATTTTATTAAAATCGCTTTACTATTGTTGCTATCGTTTTCAGGTCATTTCGTACAAGGAAGTAGGTGATGGTTTGTTTTCTTAGATTAATCACGTAAAACAAAATGGTTTTTGGCAAATGTTGGGTTGGTACTTGAAAACAATTCCCATGTTTTCGTTAGAGCACATGCAATTTGATGTGTTGTTGGTACACCGTTTTCTCTTCCCATTGTAAACAATAATAACCTTTAATTTTGAGAGATTTTAAATAAAATTTTAAAATATAATTTATTTTAAATTTAAAATAAATAATAATACATAATTAATTATAAATTCATAAAATATTGTATTAACATCATTTAAGCCCTAAAAATTTTGTTGCCATACAACATTAGTTTCACTGCCTATTTCTTTTTAAATAATTGAAAAACTTCGATGATCCACGGGAGAGTTGTAAATCCCACAGAACTCTTGGTAAAGTTTGTGACACATACGTTAATGATTTAACCCATTTGCTCTTGCCATATTTTTTCTGGGAACTAAAAGAGTTAATCCAAAGGCACCCCTTCTATTTCTCAATACACCTTTACTCATGCAATGCAAAAAGATGTACCTCTTTAATAAAAGGGTATAATCAGAACATTTTAGATGTATTTCTCAATACACCTGCTCATACTGTGTAAGGGATGTACTTTATTCATTATAAGGTATAATCAGAACATTGTGAGGTGGTTTAGGCATAGCTCACAATAAAGTGCTCAGAAATGGATTCTGTATCAATATGGACCAAATTCTAGCCCAATTTTAAGTTCAAACTAATTCCATTTCATTTCAAAACCCAAAGAGCAAGTTCCGTCCAATCCCACATGCCCCTTTTCATTTTAAGTATTATTGTCGTTGTTACTATTATTATTATTTTTTTCTATTTTTGCAAATTCCATTAGTCTACCTTGCTCGGCATAAGTAGTTGAATCTATAACCACGTTTCCTCAAAACGGAAAATTCCATTACTCTACCTTGGCACTTGTATATTTATAAAACACGGAGGAGAATTGATCATTCAACTCTTTCAACTATCAAGTCCTCAAATATATTACTGAAAAGGATAACCCCGAACAACTTGAAAGCAAATGTATGAATTTATTAGTCCCCAAAACTCCGTGTCGTTTCAGCTTCCGCACGATCTTTCCGTGATTCCATGCTTGCCTGCTTTGAAGCCATTAACAAAAACAGAACTTAGCTTCCAAGCAAATTAAAGGAATTTCTAAAAAAGAAATCCTGCTGATTCTCTTTAAATTTTAATCAAACTAGTGACACACGTGCAGAACATTAGTTTCCCTTTAAGTAATTCCTCCATTAACAAATATACCTTTCCCAGCAATTTCATGTACCTCAGTTTCGGAATAAAGTGATAGAACCCGAGTACATGCTTAACGAACGAAAGACGCACTTTCTCTTTTCATTTTATAATCACCTAAGGTATAAGACATCTCATTAGTAGAATTCATTAACAGGACAATATTCATATGAAAATAAACTGGTCGTCTGAAACATGTAGTTATGGAGGGATAATATCAACCACTTCACATTCATTCCATATATTATTTTGTATTCCCTTTTTCTTTTTTGCATGACTTTGCTAATTCACTTCGCAGCTGTAACATTATAAACTCCTCAATATATACAAATGATTAATTACCACTCGCTAATGTTTTTAAGATAAATATAGTTTTCGATGATTGTTGAATTACAGCTAGATGTGTTCTTCCTAAATCACATGTAGAGCTATAAACCAACCATTCCACTTCTGTCAGATGCATGAAATATCTCCCTTACAAGCTGATGAAGAACTTAACACTTTCCTGGCAATAATCTTTTGTTAATCATGTCCTTTTGATGATCTGAAAATGACAGCATAATGAATGGAAAAAGACTTAAATTTTTTTGCTAGTAAAACCCCAACATTTATGAACAGTTCTTTCTACCTTTAGGCATCTGTAATTTCATACAAAATAAGAGAATTTAGACAATTAAAATACACAGAATTCACGTTTACCAACTATTTGATTTAGAATTTCCCTATATTTTTATCCATAAAAGTTTTATTTCCATGGTGAATAAGCTGCCACTTTTCCTAGCAGAATTTGCCTGTGTGTAAATGCCACTTGTATGTAAACATAACTTCAATTTATGACTTTCCTCAGCGATGATTTTCAGAGATTATTTACAGTTAAAAGCATGATATAAATCTTAATCAAGTTTCAAAGTTATGCAATTTTTTTTTTCAAGTTTATGACAAGAAATAAAATGAAACCCAGGCACTTTTTCACTGTGGCCAATAAGCATTAATGATGGAAAAAGGAAACATAAAACAGTAATAGAAACCAATGGAGTTGGATACGGTCGAAAAAAAAAGCGCTCTCTGGGAAAAAAAAAAAGAGTCTTAGTTTTGAATTGAAATGAGAAATCACGAGACACCCCTGACATTTCTGCTTTGAGTTCATCTTTCTACTGCCAAACGACCTAATATCTTCCTGATCCTAGCAGAAACAGCCATGGAAATTAGAACCCTCTTCTTTGTTTCTTTTTTTTTTTTTTCACATTTCCATGAATTTTCTCTTTATTTCTTAAAATCATGAAACCCATATGTATTCCTCTTTTTTTTTTTTTTGCTTTTGTTGCATGAAAATCTCTGTGTTTTCATATCTGTTTGTAACAAACTAGCCGTTTGAAATGGAAAGCTGCCATTTAATCACTCATTTGTGTTGTTAGCATTTGATTCTGTCACTGTTTTGAAAGATTCATGAAAACTTATTTACATCTTTCATTTTTTTACAGAACTCATGTTTTTAAATCAGTTCATGCACTTCCTAAAATCAATTCACACATTCAGAAGGAAGGACAACTCCTTGTGATTGTTTGTATTGATAGTAAAACTTTTTTTCTTTTTTAACTAAACAATAACATACAAACAAACCAACACATAGTAATGGCTTCATCGTGTTTACATGCACTTCGTCTTCGAAAATCGAAGAGCAAACGAATATCAGTACCTTCCTCATCAAAATTCCAGTTAAATTCCGAAATGGAAAACTTGGAGAAGAAAAGGTTCGACAGCTTGGAGTCTTGGTCAATGATTTTGGACTCTGAAAATGTGGAGTCGTGGGACGTATCAAAGGAAGATCAAGAAGAATGGACGGCTGATCTCTCGCAGTTATTTATAGGAAACAAGTTTGCTTCGGGCGCTCACAGCAGAATTTATCGTGGAATTTACAAGCAGAGAGCAGTTGCGGTAAAAATGGTGAGGATTCCGAATCAAAAGGAGGAGACAAGAGCTTTACTTGAACAGCAGTTTAAGTCCGAAGTCGCCTTGCTTTCACGTCTTTTTCATCCTAATATAGTTCAGGTAAGTTTATTAATACGGCCTCCGAACAAATTTTTACAAGAAGATTGTATTTTTTTTATATATTTTTTATAGTTTTCTTCTTGGTACTTGAATGGTAGCAGTAATACTGGTGTCGGTTCTTGTCATGTATTTGTTAGTCTCGAGCCCTAAGTTGATGCAATTTCTTTTTTTTTATCTGAATTTACTATAATCGGTTTCATTTAGTGGATAAACATTTGAAATTCTTGTGATACCAAATCCTTGAAATTTTCGGGAATTTTCCTGTTTAGGAATATAATTGCATTTTTCAGGGTTTGCTGCATTCTCGCTGATTGGTTCTAGTTTATTTGACCTTTGATTTGATTGTGATTAACCTGAAATCTTGAAATCAAGCCAAAATTTGTCAACAATTTACTGCAAATCAAAAACAAATCCCAATTGCCAAATCAGTTGGGTTAACTTCAATGTCAATCCTGCAGTTCAATCTAAGGGTCCTAATCATTTATCCGTTCTTTCCACTGCATTTCAACCCACATAATTTTAGTCCTAACCCTTCAGATTTTCAGGGTTTCTATATCTTATATGTTGATTTTCTTGAACAAATTAGTTGGCGGTCTGGTTTGTGCTTACTGATTGAAGATTTATTTAAATGTACAACAAATAAGAGTTCTTTTGTTGTGCTGGATTAGTGAACAATTTTATCTTTACAGTTTATTGCAGCTTGTAAAAGGCCTCCTGTGTACTGTATCATCACTGAATACATGTCCCAAGGAACTCTGAGAATGTACCTCAACAAAAAAGAGCCATACTCTCTTTCAACAGAAACAATTCTGAGGCTAGCTCTTGATATATCCCGAGGAATGGAGTATCTTCATTCCCAAGGAGTTATCCACAGAGACCTGAAATCAAATAATTTGCTTCTAAATGATGAAATGAGGGTTAAGGTAGCAGATTTTGGTACATCGTGCCTCGAAACACAGTGCCGTGAAACAAAAGGAAACATGGGAACTTATCGATGGATGGCACCGGAAATGATCAAAGAGAAACCTTACACTCGAAAAGTTGATGTATATAGCTTTGGAATTGTCCTGTGGGAGCTCACTACCGCTTTGCTTCCTTTCCAAGGAATGACTCCTGTGCAGGCTGCATTTGCCGTAGCTGAGAAGGTATAAATTTACAATGCAAAACATTTTTTTCCTCGTGTTGAACGAAGTAATTTTGACACTTTTTTTTTTTCTTGTAATCATTTCCTTGCAGAATGAGCGGCCTCCATTGCCGGCTAGCTGTCAGCCAGTGCTCGCGCACTTGATAAAACGCTGCTGGGCAGTGAATCCATCAAAGCGTCCAGATTTCGGTGACATTGTTTCTGCTCTGGAGAAATACGATGAATGCGTAAAGGAAGGACTTCCTCTAACTTCGCATTCAGGACTTGTCAACCGCAACGTCATTCTTGAACGCCTGAAAGGCTGTATATCTATGAGCTCCTCTATACCTGTACATGCCTGACTACATATGTCTTAGAAGGTATTATTTTCATTCTCTTATTTTATCTCCTCAGCGCTGCCATCCTGGCGTTGGTGGATTAATCAGTTCATGATAATCTGTACATATCTATATTAGTGAAATCTAAGGTCGATGATGGTGATGGTCGGCTGCTGATATGCCATGAACATTATGTTGGAACCACCATTCGATGCATTCCTAATGTAAAAGTAACCAATTTTTATTGTTTGATTTTCAGTAAAAGAACAATGGAAGAACAGAAAACGCTGTAGTTTTTATACGTAATTTTCCTAGATCATGTATGCAGTGCAGGAGACGTCGAATTGTGGATCCAATATTCTCAAATCCGTGCTTTGCTGCTGACCATCTTTAGTATACAGAAGAAGAATTGTACCTAAAGATTTCCTTGTTTAAGGTATCTCCATATGCAAATGATAATAATGTTCTCAACATTTTATCAACTCTCCGCTTGATTTTTTTCCCTCTTTTTTTGCCAAATTTTATCAAGGTATCTTGGTGATTTGCATCACATGAAGTCATTTTCAGAGATGATTTCAACCATAAGCATAAAGAAAGAGGAATCTTCACCTAATGCCACCCTAATTAGTCTACTTTAATTACTGATCATTATATTTACTTGGTCCCCATACAAATTTATGTCAATCCCAAATCATTGCATGCCCGAAATCACATCATGAATAGTCGTGGTTGATTTAATGTACAATTCCGGACACTTCAATTCTGGATATAATCTTTAAGTTTTCCTTTTTAGAATTTAGTTTCGTATCTGAGACTGAGTAAAACACGTCAGGTTGAAACTGAGAAAACTCCAACTTCTGCAGCAGAGACAAAATTCAAAAACAAAAAAGGGTGGCACAAAAAGACCCAAGTGTTTCGTGCAATTTTGGACAGGTATTCGTCTTGATGTTGAACAAGTCGTTCGCACCACAAACAGCAAGTCGTATTCATTTATGACATGCCTTGCCTTCGTTCTTTATTGTTCGAATAAGTCAAATTTCTAAGTCGTGATTCCTCCAAACCCAAAATTCTTAGGCCCACATTTCCGCGTTTGAAATTTAATTAGCGGCACCTATAATTTCACTTTTGATTGTTTTTAATAGATATATATATATAATATATAGTAGGTCGTTTAACTTATATTTTTTAATTTAATTTTTATTAATTTTTTATTTTAATTATTAAACTTACACAAATAGTAGTCAAAAATTGATGCAATTATTTTAAGTTAAAAATTGGTTTACACACACACACACACACAAGTAGAAGGATATTAAATTTATATCACAATTTATATGTCATTGTTCAAGATCATAAACTTTATTTTAATTGAGTATCACGATTGATATTATCTCTTTTGAATCATTTCTTAGTTTTGAAGAGTTATTTTATAATAAAAATTAAAAAGATGTTAGATTTTAAAGTTTGTCAGTTTTATTTTAAATAAATAAGATGTTAATAATTTAATCTCTTAATTTATATATATAAATATTTGAAATTTTTTGATGTTTTAATTTAATATTATAATTGTTATAATTTGAAATTAGACTTTATTTATAGTAGCATAGAATTATAATTTTTTTTTATTTTTTTTTATTCTTAACTTAAATGTTGTTATATGATACAGTTAATAATAAATAGTTTAAATTATATTTTAATTTTTTAATTTTATTTTAAAATATAAAATTAAATTAATAAAATATATTATTATTATTATTATTATTATATGTGTTAACCTATTTAAAAAAAGAAAGCAAAAGAAGATCCTAATCCAATAATACGAATGTCATATATTATACTGTGTTGGCTGTGATGTAAGTAATTTTATAATATTTTTAATCCAACCATCTTAATTTACGAAAAATGAGGAGGTGCATGTTTTATAAAGGGAATTTTTAAACATGCTTCTCGAAATTTGGTAAAATTATAATTAGATATAAATTTTTATAAAATTAATGTAAAATACCCTTTAACAATAATTAAAATAATAAAATAACTAAAATATTTTTATATATAATCTTAAAAATTAATAATATTTTTTACAAACTTTCCATAAGATTTTGAAAATTAAAAAAATTACTATTAAAAATTATTTTTATATTTTAATATTTAATTTAATTTGATAAATATAAATAAATTAAGTGTTAATTTTAACAGGATAATACTATAAATTACTTGTTAGTATAGAACTATAAACTATTTAATTTAATAAATATATATAACTAAATCTGATAATATATATAAAAAAAAAGTTTTATGAATTATTTATTTTTATAAAAATATTTTAATTATTGTGAATATTTTCATGATTATCAAAATTACTTAAATTAGAAATTATCATCTATAAAAAAAATGAGAATTAAAGATTTTGCATTTACAAATACTTGATCTATTCAATTTTTCTTTTTTTTTAAAATAAAAAATTTTAATTTAATTAATTTTAGTTATTATAAAATATTTTAAAATAATTAAAATAATTATAAACAAGCGCACAATTTATAATATATATTTATATATATTCATATTATATAATTTTATATATATTTATTAAATCAAATAATTTATAATTTTATATGAACAAAAAATTTATGATATTATCTTATTAAAATTAGTATATAATTTATGTATATTTATTAAATTAAATTAAATACCAAATATAAAAAATAACTTCTGCAAATACATTTTGTAAGTTTTTAAAATTTTAAAGGAGATATATAAAAAATATTATTAATATTTAAAATTATATATAAAATATTTTAATTATTTTATTATTTTAATTATTATTAAAAATATATTTTATTAATTTTATATTCAAATATAATTTTATTAAATTTAAAAATACTCCTGATATACAATATGACATAAAGACGGTGCCGTAGAGTGTTTAGCAACAAGAGGGCGGTTGTGCTGGCAGAGACACCGAGAGGTGAGCTAAATTATCTGCTCTTTCTGTATTTATTCCCATTCCAAAGATACCCTAATTTAATTAATAAAGTATACCATTATAAAGATATCATGGATGCCAAATTTTATAAATTTTTCAACTAAAAATAAAAAAAAAATCCTTTTCCTTCTCGGACTTAAATCACCTAAATACTCTTCAACTTTGATCCGCTATATTTTACTATTAAATTGAATTTTATGTTCAACTTTTCTAATGGAGCAAACCAACCCCGCTAGGTCACCACCCTAGTATCATTCGTTAATGCAAAAAATTTGGACTATGATATATATATATATATATATATAGATAAATTAATAGATTAAACTAAATCATATTAGTTCACATGTGAAAAATAAGGACGATAAGCATGCATCGAGTTATACTTTTTTTTTTTAATGTTAATTGATAAATAATTATAGATGATTGATAACAAAAGTAGTGGCATGGAGTGCTTAGCCACGAAGATAACATGGTTAGGTATAAAGATGGATATTTGCAAATTAAGTTCATATGCATGCAATTAATATCAATTAGAGTTAGAAATTGGATTTCATTTATGATAAAAGTGATAACAAAAATAAATAAATTTATTTGTGGGATTGATAAATGAGAAATATATGACGGGTTCAATGACCTTTGTTACTAAAATCTTATTATTATAGTTATTAATTATAAAAAATAAAAATTCAATGAGGGGGTAACATCGTCAAAACGGATGAGTTTATCAAGATGTTATGAAAAGAATTAAAGCCCCCACCGAGACGTGCCCAAGTGGGTGGGTTGCCTTTTATGGGCCCCTCGCTTTAATCGAAGCCTCGCTCTTACCGCCCTCGTGCATTGCGACACCCAATTGTACCGTCCCCCATTGCCCAAAATACCCTTCTTCATTTTTCCATCAAGTACCCAAATTACCCTCCTCTAAAATCCAAAAAATTTATTTATTTTGCTTCCCGGATTTTCCAGCATGGAAACTAATCTTTGCCAACGAAAAAACAATATCGTAATACAGCTACCATGTCCTTGTTAATTGAAAGAATGCGTTATTTATTTATTTATTTTTCTCCTATTTCCCTTCCTATTGTTTCCAAAACCATTCCATCAATAGTACGTTAATTTCCTCTAACAATCCTTAGTACTAGCAACACATTGTGTACTGCTTCAATCCCAAAGTACTAAACTGGTAAACAAACCCTAATCAGCCTGGCCATTCATAACAGATTTTTGGCATTACTAACTCCAATCCACACAAGCATAATAATAAGAACAGTAAATCATGACATTCAAAATTAAAAATTGCCCATGTTTACATAGTAAAAGTGTGATGATATACGAAAAGCAAAGAAAAAGAAAAGTTAATCTCCAATGAAGAACAAAAACTATGAGTAAATCTAAACCCACCTGTTTAATTGATTTTCATTCAGTTTCCTTTGGAAGAAAATTTATGATTCTTCAACCCCAAACACCCCAAATCCTTTCTCCAATGAAACTCACAAAACTCCTCATTGAACTTTTCTCTTCCCCTTCTTTATCATTCTCATGATGATCATCGTCATCACCCATACGGCCAACAATGTTTTCTTCAACAGATTTTGACTCGGCCGATTCTTTTTCCGGATTCTGCTGATGATTATCGTTATTATTATTCCGTTTCAATTCACCCGAGTTTTCATTTCCACTTCCACTTCTCTGTTTCTTATCCTTTTTACTGTTCTTCATCTTCTTGTTCTTTTGCAACAGCTCATCTTCCAAAGCGTCGATGATTTCATGTATCAGCTGCCGGTTCGGCGAAGAATCCCACCTGACCCAGTAATCCATATAACACCTAAAACAATCGCAAGTAAAAAGAGGAGGATGATCGGAGTTATTATTACAGCCAGTGCTTCTGCTTTTCGAAAAATGAACGCTTTTGTGCTGTGAGTTTTTCCTGTGCCCGGGAAAGTTGTTGACGGAGATGTTGTTGTTATATGCAATTTCGTATAACTGATTGTTGTCATCATTGTGACTTATCTGCCCATAGTAAATAATTTCTTTTTCTCATTTTCAGGCATGATTATTTTTCGGAGACAGAAGCAGCTGTTGCATAAGAATGATGACGAAAACCTTTCCTAATCTCTTTTGTCTTTTGCTCCACTGTTGCATTGTATCCCTTCCTGCTTGATTCAAGTTCAAAACATTTCGTTGGAAGTTGGGATTGAATGTTACCGGTTGTAAAGCTCTTTGATAATAATATTACTCAACCAACTGAGCTCAATAAAATGACAGTTATTTGCAAATTAATATTCATATTCGTCCATTAGCACAACTTTATGCATTTACTGATGGTAATTTTCGTACCAAAACATTGCTTGCAACTTCGAATGTAAAATTCTTGTGCTCCTACATTTTGAAGACAGGTTTCCCCTGTCAAAATTAGATATATAAACTTAGTTTTGGCTCACCATTGTAGTGTGAGCAAGGAAATAGTTATTACGGAAAGTAAAACAAACAATTTGTGCCTAAAGTTGTTTAAACTCTATCAACTTGTCCGGCAAGCACAAACCGAATAATATCCAAAGATTAAAACAAAAAATCAGTTGTTCAATTAAAAAAAAATGAATTCTGTGACCACGCAATCAGTGCAAATTGCCAGCAGCTTGACATGGTGGAATCAAATGAATTGATTACAAGAACAAACATAGGCCAATCAACAACATTCTTCCAAGATGCCAGCGGAAAAATTGAATCTCTATATCATACACAGAACAGAGGGAGCGTTCTTCCAATGTTCTCTGGAGTAAATATAACCTGAAAAGGCCTCTATTTGCTAGATTTTAGCTTTCAAGCCCAAACTCAAATCCAAAGTGCTTTCGTTTAAATCCTGTCGTACTATCTGCCCGTCGTCCTGGGATAGAATTGAAGTTCCCGGCATATTAGTCACAAGCTTAGTTTCAGACATGTACCAGAATTCATACTAGTTACGGGCGTTAAGGGATTAGAGGAGGCTACCAATAGATGACACAGCATTCAAATAGAATCAGGGGGCACGGAAAAGAACATAAAATTGTTCCATTCTAGAAACTGCAGTCTAAGATGATCATACTGTTTCTATATCTGTATAAAGCATGGGCACAGTTTTGAAGTGGAAAAAAACAGTACAAGAAAGACTGTATGCTGACAGCATAAATCACTTTCTATTTCAAAGAAAACGAGAGTCAATACTCATAAGGATCAATCCACATAAGCTTTAGGTATAGGTCTTTCTGTATTAATGGCATATTTTAAAATAATATATTGGGCAATCAGAGCAAGAACAATTGGAAAGGAAAAATAGACTTTAAGACATGATAGAAATGTAGCCAGCCACTCACCTGATTTTCTTCCATTGGTACATCATTAATGTCAGGTTTTTCATCAAAGCCATCACTCTTTGGAGCTGGCTCCGCTGCACTTGGGTCAGTATCAGTAGTTTTAGCCTCGTTGTCAGCATTTTCTGCAGCTCTTTTCTGTTCTTCTATCACAGCAATCTGCATAATCAATCAGCCAAGACTATCATCCCCTCAAAGAGCAAGCTAACGATCATGAAAAAGAAATAGAAAATAGTAGATGCCGCAGTCAAACTCAAATAATGCAAAGTAGACTCACAATAGTGTTCTTGCTTTATGACACATTGCCACATGTAACACTTAGCCATTCATAGAACATGTTTACAAGCAAGAAATCACTTGAAGCAAGGCAACTACTTTACGGCCAGTATTTGCAGGGTTCATAAAGTCAAAGTACATATAAACCCAACCAAGAATAGTGATAATAAAAGAAGACAAAGTCAATATCAAATATTTAATAACTTAATGTGTGTCCTTCAACATATGCATTCCATTCCTAAATTATCGCTGATTAACGAGTGAGAGACACATTAGCGTGGGTCAACTGAAGTAAATGTGAAGTGAGAATATCCTGCAATAATAACAAAATATGGCAGTCCTAAGCCGGAGAATGGTTTGCTTCCAACCAAGCAGAACCACCAGCTAAAGTTAGACGGTATAATGTATCCAGCACATTTGATGCATAGACATCATTTGGATTAACTCATGTCAGATTTTGCATAACTCCCTTTACTTTTGAATTAAACACATAAAACAGCTAGTATCACACAAAAGCAAACAAAGTACACTGATTTTAAAGAAGTATTAAGAAGCAGCTAATTGATGATTAAACCTGAAATTAAACTCAAATAAATCACAAGACAATCACACGGATATAAAGATGTCCTAGTCATATATCAACTCCAAAGTCTATTAATTTAATTAAAAAGTAGAAAGTTCAAGTTGACACCCCACGTACCCGACCTGAAGCATCTTACGTATTATCAAATGCCACACAACACAGTTAGAAAGTAACTCACTATAGTCAACCAAGAGTAAGAAGAAAAAATAATTTGGTATTAGCAATTCAAAACTAGTCACATTGAAACTAAATGACTAAACGCTGAAGCCATCTTGTCTCGAACAAAGCATCTATCCCTTGCCCACATTTTGTCCATTGTCACTCATCCAAGACTGAACACTCGAATCACTAGTCTTCCATGTAATCTCTAAATCTATAGCACAAAATCCAATTTCTCACCATCAACTTAAGGTGAGACATTTTTCTTAAGAACTGCACAATAATGCTTCCTTTATCCTCCTCAAACTTCAAACAATTCCAGTAAGCTCACTCTTTTCCCAATCCAAACTGCATAATAAACCCTGAACCACTGTTCACAAAAAAAGTAAAAAAAACAAAAGCCCGTATCACACATCAACCAATTCACGATACCAAAAACAATTCTTGACAACTCCATAAACCAGTTTAACCCCCCAAAACCTAATAAACAAACCCCACATAAGAAAACCAAATTCCAATATATCCCAGAAAAAGAAAACAAAAATTTAGCATTTACATACAGGAATGTATTTGAATTTCCGCCGAGGCGGCTCATCCGGCACCGTATCCTCCTTAACAGAATTCTTCTCTCCGCCGTTGTTGCTGCCGTTATTGTTGTTCCCATTGTTGTCTCGTTGAGAGAGCGGGGTCCACTTGTACAATAACAGATGCGAACCGTTATTTCCGTTAGTGGTAGAACCGCTGACGTTACTGCTGCTGTTGCGACTTGGATGAGAGTGATTACTATTGTTGTTGTTGTTGCTGTTAGACGGAGAAACGTGGATCCACCTTTTTTTCCACTTCCTCACCGTCCCGCTGAACACGGCGGCCGGTCCGTACCGGGTCGAGGATCGGCCAAGTCGGGCCCCAACTCCCTCCATTAGTTGTTTCTTTCAATTTCGGTGCCGGATCGGGCTGAGATACCGTTTTGTGACTCAGTTGCAAATCCGGAATTTCCCTCTAATGTGTAGAGACAGGTGTCTCTTATCTTCTGCGGTTTCCTAGTTTGTGAAGAATTATAAACTGCGGCGATGGATTATACTGGGCGAATCAAGACCGTCCAACTGTTTGACTGGTTTCCAAATCCCTTGATTGTCCATTTTATATTGACTGTAGCAATGATTGTTAACTCTGTCAACCCAAGAGCACGTTACAAAATGTATTCGAAATGATAAATAAGAATTCAATAATACCAAAAAACTTGCAAAACGAGACCGTTTTATTATATAATTATTATTGTTATTTTCTGTTTTGTTTCTTCGCGGCTCCGTAGTTCCTCGCTTTTCTTCTCTTACGTTTCAACGGAGGCTAAGCGCTGGCTGTCTGCCTTTTGCTCTAACACGGCAATTCCATCCGTCCAGAATCGCAAAAAGTTTCTTTCTTTATCTGTTGTTCAATCTTACAAGTGGATCTCCTTCAGAACCCAGAAATTTTTTTCTCCGCAAAGCGTGGTGTCTTTTGGAAAACTAGAATGTATGAATAGCGTAAAAAAGGTTTAAAAAAATGTTTTTGCTGATGGGAGAGCGATGCGCAATCTGGGATTAACAAGAAAAAGCTGGCTGTTTTCGAGTCCGGCGGAGGGTCGAATTTCCGGTGGATTCACGCCGCCTGTGTTGGTGGTTCAGTTCTTGGAGATGTCGTCGTTTTGGTCACAATTAAACACGGTAAAATTTTCTTCAGGCGTCGCGCATTAAACAAAATTATGATTAGCCTCTCTTTAGTGCTTATATGTTGTATGGATTTAATTCTTGAGTAGTCTGCTCTGTCTATTGAATTTGAGTATTGAAGTTTTATATATTGTTCCTGTTCAATTTTATTGTGCATGCTATAAAAATTGAAGCTTGTTTGGTTCTATAAGATGTGTTTGAGAAGCATAAGAGATTGCTGAATTATAAAGTTGATTTTGCCTTAATGTTAATCTATGCCCTGTTCCTTTATGTGAAAGGTTGTGGTGGCGCAGAGTATGCGAGAGATAACGGCATCCCGGTTATTTTGTTTCCCAAAAATAAAGATGAACCCAATGGTTTATCTCCCAGTGACCTTGTAGCTGCTCTTAGATTAGATTTTTCTTCCCAAAATTTTTCATTTCTCCTTGCACCATTAACTGGCTATGGTTTATCGTGTTAATCTTAAATGACGGAAGACCATTGCCATCAAATCTATTGCATACTCGCCTGTCTTAAAATGAAATTCGTAATGCATTGCGTAAAAAATTGGATATAATGCATTCTTTTGAGCTTTTCTAATTTATGAGATGCTCTAGTAATGGATTGAAACCAGTAGAAAAGTTCCTGCATTGTCTTGTCATTTTTGGATGTCTGCTGATAGTGTTAACACTTATTTACATTTGATGTTATATCTTAATCAGGAAATTTGCGGTTGACTTCATTCTTCTTGCGGGATATCTGAAACTTATACCCGTGGAATTAATCTTAGCTTGTCCAAGATCTATGGTAAATATCCATGCATCACTTCTTCCAGCATCTGGAGGCAAAGGTTATTATGGAATGAAGGTGCATGAAGCTGTCATTGCTTCTGGAGCTAGGTACTTTGCAGCATTTGGTGTTGCATGCGTTATTTCTCTTATTTGTCTTCTAAAAGTATTTGCCATGGCCCTTGCTGTCTTCATATTTGTTTATTATGGTATATATAAAGGAAGTTCCTCATCTTTATCTTGTTTTGTTAGATACTCTGATCCAACAATTCATTTTGTTGATGAACATTATGACACGGGATGTATACTTGCTCAAAGAGCTGTCCCTGTGCTCTGGGATGACACAACAGAGGATCTGGCCAAGATAGTTCTTAGGGAGGTAGGGGGGGTTTATCACTTTTTCACGAAAGAAAGATTTTTGGCAGACCACTGGATGATCAACTTCTCCTTGCAGTCAAATAAAAAACTCAGCATCAGCATGAAATGTTCTTAATAGTAAAGTTCTTTCTTTAGGAGGCATTTCCAATATTTTAACTTCAGGAAATTTCCCAAACCAAGTTCTGGATTTTGAGATAAAATCTTATGGATGATGAAAATATTTACTTCTTACTTTACAATGCATCTTGGGATCTGATTTTGGCTTTGGCTTTGGCTTTGGCTTTGGCTTTGGTTTTGTTCTTATGACATATTTTCTAATTTAAGGAGATCAGTTATATGTGGATGTTGCGGCAGCTTTATGTGAAGAGCGAGTAATTTGGAGGGAAGATGGCGTCGCTCTCATCCAGAGCAAAGAAAACCCCAACCAATACTGCTAGCAGATTAATATACCAGCATCTCTTTACCCTAGTTTTTGAAGTCACGAGCACATAACCTTTCCCAGACTTTAATAATCCGCTTGCATGTTTTCTTAAGTTTTAAGTTAAAAGCACGAGTTTCATCATATAATAGTCAAATGCTGGATACTGGATTTCCTGTTCTGTTGCAGGCCGTATTTCGTGGACGAGTCAGACTGGTAAGCAGATAATTTCTTGTGATATACCTGGAAACTGAAGTTCTGCCTTGTAATTTTGTCGTTGCTCTACTCAGAAGATGATGATAGATTTTCGGGCATGTGCTTACTCAGACTTTCGTAATTTGGGCTTTTAATTTTTCAAAATTATGCTTGCTGACTTTTTAAGTTGCGGGACCTGATTTTGTTTTAGTTACATAACAATCTTTTTGTACGGTCTCTCCTTGAATGAGTTACTGTTATCTTTTTCAGGCTGTAGCCACGCTCGCGTGCGAATTTTAGAGAGTGGTTATGTTTTTGAAGAAGGGTAGAATAGGGAGCTTGTTAATTTTATACTAATTTTTCAATCATAAAATAAATCCACTCTTAATAGTTTAGATCAAATACAATATATATAATTAATAGATAAATAATTAATATTTATGTAAAATATAATTTTAATTACTTAATTAAAAATAATTTAGTTAAATATAAATAGTGTAAAAAAAAAAAAGGAAAATTTTGATTCCAAACCCATGAACATCATCACCAATTGTCTAAGCTTTTCATTACTGGTAAATCTTGAACTAAAAGCAGACAAATTAGTTATTCATTGTAGTCTTAATTATTACCAGATTATTCCACAAACTGAGCTGAAAAAAAAGGGTAAAAAAATTCTCTATTTTTAACTAATAGATTAACGGTCATTATTTTTCAATCAGACAACCAGGTGTGCGGGTGCATGTTTCTTCAAAAACTTGCATCGCACTGAATCGCATTCACCTTTCTCAGATGTGCGGCTGATATCTTTCCTCCCTCGCTCCGAAACTTACCCTAGGTCTTCTAATCTCTTTATATAAACCCCCGCCGCCAAGGGCTTCCAAAGCTTTCATTTTTTTACTTCTCGTTTTTCAGCGGCCGTGTTTGAGTCGTCTTCGTTTTGTTCCCTTTTTTTTTTTTTTTTTCCTCTTTTATTTTCTGTGTGAGGCTATATGTACCGAGAGAAGGGTGTAAAAAATTAGAGATACCCTTAATCTTGAATTGCCAAGGCAGCTGTAGCTATATCAAGAACGATTTAGAGGTTAACTGGCCGGTAGTTGTGTGAGATTTTCTTGAATCTCCGTTGGCTAACTGCTTACCGAACCTCTAACATTTATATTTTTTTCATTGAATCTTTCATTTTTATTCTGAGAAGGGGAGAGAAGAAGGAAAAGGCATAGGATTTAGCCTTTTTTTTACGAGATCCTTCTCTTACATCAATTCGTCACCTTCCAGGCAATCTGCCCTTGATTTCCCAGCGGTTTGCGTCTATCGGTGCCTATATTTTTATTCTCCTCTTTTTTCCTGTAATTAGTCTATGTATCCTTAATCCAAATCATTGTTCTTTTATACTTTTTCTATCAGTAAACTCTAACCAGAAACCATGCAAGGAAGTGTCTTCTTGTTCTTTTGTTCTCTCCATTGCAGAGACGTTCCCCGCACTGAAAAGCACTTGAAATGATAGATTTTAGAAAATTAACCATTTGATCATTCCATGCAATGAAGAGCAATTGAAATGAAAGATTTTAGAAAGTTCTCAATTTGATTTGACCAATTTTATTTGTATTTTAAAGCGCAAATGCCAGGATGTGTTTGTTTTATCCGTAATGCTGAAATTTAGATACGGGTCTTCCTGTTTTTAGACACAGATTCTCTATTCCTTTGCCTTCGCTATGAATCTATCTGTCCTGTGCTTGCTTGTGGAACGATGGAAGGAGACAATCTATTCGTAGTATAAGGAGACGACCTATTTGTAAGATCAGGACTTGTACGCAGACCGGCGTTAGCAGAAAAATTTTAAAATTGAATTTGCTTAATTTGTTGCCATTTGTAAATTGCCAATTTCTCCTACTGCAACACTGGCGGGAAGGATCCAAAACTGTTGAAGGAACGCTCATCTTCCAGGCTACCAAATCCAATTCAATAACTTATTGGATGCTCCTATAAGAAAAATTGGAGAACAACTAACGCTCCCAACACAATAATTTTATGCAAACTTCCTACATGAACTACAATTGTTGCTCCTCCACGAATGCAGCAGTAAGCTGCCCAACTTTCGATCCAATCTTAGCGGCAAAATGATCTCCGCCGCAGCTATAGGTTCACACCGGTACCGCCACGAATCCAATGGATCGATTTGCCGCAAAACCCTCGTCTGATTTCAATGTTTTCGCATCTGAAACTACATTTGTTGTACGTTTAAAAAAACTAAACCATTTTGCCTGCATGTACCCATTTTTTCTCCATGGTGTTATTCACGAGCAGGTCTCTTTTCTTTATTGATTACCTTGCGGCTGCACACATCAGCTTCACACTAATGTCTCACAATTCAGCAGGAATAGTTCCGAAAAGTGATAAGAAGAGAAAGAGTTTGAATTATTAAGAAAAAAAAAAAGGCTTATTAGTAAATAAAATTTAGATTAAAAAATTTGATAAAATTATTGTTATAAATAATAATAACTGCGAAGGGTATTATGACCGCTGGTCATTGCTCAATAAAAAAAATAAGTTTTTTATTCATCTTAGACTTCTTCTTCTCTTTTTGTTTTCAATTTTCTTATATCTGCTTAAGCTTTTCTGGTTTACCAACAAAGATTGGAGGGAAAACTTCTAGTAATGACATTTAACCATACGTTGGACGAACAATTTCAAACTGTGCAGCTAAATTTACTTCGACAATGTATCGAATTCCACCAAGATTCATATCCACGTATTCATAGCTTCGGGCTGGAATCCTCCCACTCTTTTCCTACCGAGATTTGTTAAACCTCACGGGTACTTTCGCCATTGATAAGCTCTTTCCCTTCTCTTTTTCTCTCCTTTTTTTTTTTTTTTTTCTTTGTGTTTCTGTTTTCGTACACGCAGAGCTGTTTTTGATAGACAGTGAAGAAGAAAGAGATAGGTTTGTGGGTTTATATAGAACGTGAAATGCGTTTATGTAGTCATCAAGAAGAAAAACAATGGCAGAGGATTTAAGAAGATGACAACGTTTGGTGAAATTACGAAGAATGTGAACAGTGTGAGGTGTAAGAGACTGCGTTAACGTGGAGCATGTACCCAGGATTAATACGGTGCGGATTAGTGAATCTGTCCAATAAATTTGCACCCTTTTGATGGCTAGATACAGTGCCAGTTTCAGTTCTTTGAAAGAGAATTAGGAAAGTTGTCCTGAAGACATCTTTAAAATGGGGTTTTTTATTACTCAAGTCCTTCTTATTGGTATAAAAAATAGAATAATAATAATAATAATTATCATAAATTTTAAAAATATTTTATTAAAATTTTCTTTGTTTATTTTTTTTTCCACTTTAGTCCTTTCATAGTAATTGAAGTATAAAAATAACATTTATACCTCTAAATATTATTTTAGCTTCATTTTAGTCAATTATGAGACTCTAACTAATGTTAAATTTTATTTTTTTTTGTAATTTTTTAAATATGTTTACTTGATCTTAAATATAGTCTAATTGAATTTTAACAATTTTCTGAATCATTAATTTTCTTTTCACTTCCAAAGCAAAAATTTTAAATTATCAAATAAAATCTTAATAACACTTGAATTTCTAAGTTATTAATTTACAAGTTTTCACATTGTGTAGAAAAATATTGCACATATTAATTTAAATAAATTGATCAAATTTTAAATACTATTAAAAAATGCAATTGATATATTATATTTTATTTAATTTATTTAAAATTTGTTAATTTATTGTAGTTTTTTATAGCACTTTAAATTTGGTTAATTTATTTAAATTAATAAATGCAATATATATATATATTTACACAATGTGAGAAATTGTAAACTAATCATTTTTTAAAAAAATTTTAATAATTAAAAAATCAATGACTAAAATAGAACTACAATAATAGTTAGGGTATAAATGTTGTTTTATACTTCAATTATTATTTTATTTTTTTTAAATTTTTGTAACAATTAAAAGGACTCAAATGAAGCAAAAATAAACAAAGAGGACTTAAATGATGTGTTCTTTAAACTTAATGGTTTTTGTCACAACAAAAGAAAGACTTAAAGTAATAAAATATCTAAAAATAAGTTAATCGCTTTTAATATTAAATTAAGGATTATCCTTATAATTAATTAATTGATTAAGTGAATGAAATTCGGGAAGGATGACTCAGTATTGACGCATAAAAAAAAAAAAAAAGAAGAAGAAATCATCAATAAATAAAGACAAGGATTAATAATATAATCATTACTTTTGTGGAAATATTTAATATATATATATATATATGTTTTTTTTTATTAAATTGTTTGAATAAATAATATTAATTTGGACGTGGAGAATCGACGCCGAGTTTTTGAAGCTGCCATGCTTATTGAAACATTATTGGTAACCGGATTCACTGAAGTTGCAAAATTGCCTATTTTCATGCAAATGATTATGATGCAGCGGTTGAAGCACTTATCAGCGTAATTTAATAAATGTTGTGAAATTATTTCGTTAAAGATGTATAATAAAGTCAACAATTTGACAATTAATAGTATGTATGCTTAATCATATTTACATTTTGTTTAACAAAACAAAGATTTTTCAGATACATACTATTCGACCTCTTTATTAAAATATACAATTAAAAAGTTAAAATAACAATAATAATACAACAAACTGTTAAATAATTATACTGTAAAACTCGTGAAATTGATTATAAAATTAAGATGCATATAAAATTAAGATGTAAATTTTGTATAATTGAGACATGTAAAAAAAAAATATATTGATTATAAATAATGGTTGATTTTACTATACATCATTATCAGTGTTAATTTTACAAGGAATATTCTACTTAATGTTACTATTAAATTAAAAAAAATATATTAATTATTTAAAATTAAAATTTTAAAATAATTAAAATTTTTATTGCGTTTTAAATAATTAGTTGGATTGAGCGATGCTACTTATTTATAAATTGCATCACTTAATAGAAACACACTCGTTATCAAATGCATGCTATTATCAATACAGCTTAAGCCGACGATCATCAATACAGCGTAAATGACACCCCAATATTGCCCGGAATGCTGGCGCATTCACGAGAGGGAGGTGTAGTTAGCAACATCATGCCTTTTTTTATCAAGGCCTCAATTCTGTTCCAAAATAGGCCTTCTGAGCCCAGTTGCCACGTCTTGCCACCTCAACTAAGAGTGACGTTCTTTTTTTATTTTTTATTTTCATAAAATAAAAAGAGTGTTGGTGAGACAGGAAACGACAAAATTGCTCCGCAGAAAACAGAAGGTACAAAAAAACAATGCTAAGTAGTTTGTGGATGGATGTCTATCTCCCTGCCCCAGTTGCCCAAAAGAGATTGTTTACTTTAAGATTAGAGAGTTACTGTGAGGGAGATTAAAGCCAAAGCCAGAGCCAATAAGGAGAATGAAATCTCTTACATCGTACAAGGTTCATGTTTTTGCCATCTTTTACAATCACAACTCATTATCTGTGTTCGTGTCCTGTAGCTGAAGGTCCTGCTTTGATTTGTCATAATTTTTTTTCCCAGCATTAATTTTACCGTTAGTGTATAAATGATTGTGGCTTTGTGTAAATCAGGAGCACAGGTTAAACTCAGATTCTTATTTTACGGATTTTGGGTTGTAGAAGGGATATTATAAATTTACATGCCTAGTTTTTCTCTGCTTCTCTTTTAATACATGAACGTTGGATTATCTGTTTGCTTTGTTGTTCGTTGTGCTTTTATGCAGTTTTATAATTAAATCATGTTTGGTATTCTTGTTTTGTGTTGTTGAAAGTGTTTTCCAAGTTTGATTTGAAGAGCTTGGAGGTTTTGACTAACTTGCATTAAGTTATTTAGTCGTTCTTGAGAATGGATTTTTGATGTCTTGGGCACGAACTCCCAAAGACATATCTTCAGCGAAAGCAGCATGCAAGTTACTGCCTTTGTCATGCATTGATGATGCAATGATTACTTAATGTTAATGTTTACTGAAAATACATAATGCATTCGCTGGTATGCAAGCAACTTGGTAAGCGTAAACCAAAGAATTGTTTTATGAGTTTGTTATTGCTTATTTGATGTATATTCCTGCAAACATTTCCAAATTTCATCCAAATCCTTCTTGTTCTTCCTAGACTTTCTTGAGTCAAAATTTTATGTTCTGATTTATCAAGCAAAAAGTTTATAGTTAGTGTTCAGTATTATATTTGATCTTGTTCGTGTTGGTAGGTGGCATTTGCGCAAATCCAGTCATTAAATCTGTATTGATATATATATATTGCCACACTAAATTTTGACTGAAAATCTTTTGCTTTAAGAATGTTGTCAACTACAGGTTTATTGTGATTAAATATATTTTCTGCTGACACTTTTGCTTGTTATTGCAGGCTCGTGGTTTTCTTTGATTATTGTGACATTCTAGCTTGATTTGTTCAATTAGATAGATTTACATTTTTTGATATACATTTAGGAGAATGGCTGATGGAATATCAAGTTTTTGGGGTCCCGTCACATCCACTATCGAGTGTTGCGAGAAGAATTACGCCTATTCTTCTTATATTGCAGAGTTTTACAACACCATATCAAATATCCCGAGCATTCTTTTGGCACTCATCGGTCTTATAAATGCCTTGAGACAACATTTTGGGCAAACATTCAGCTTACTTCATGTATCTAATATGATAATTGCTACTGGAAGCATGTTATACCACGCCACATTGCAACGCCTGTAAGTATCTCTAATCTTTCTTCCACTTCTGTCCGTAACTCACTACAGGCTCAGGAAACAAAGAGAAAATGAATTTTGAATGTTTGCGGTAGGTTTATTTCAAATAGCGTTATTGTCTTGTGTAAGAAATGTAAGGCCGTGTTCATACTGTACAATTAAAGAATTTGAATGGGAGATATTAAGAAGAGGCCAGAAAAGGCAATAAAGTGTCCCATGCCCTATGCATGTGTGTTTGCGTGCCATTGAACTTACAATATAACTTCTCAATATGGGCTGATACATGGTTCAAGGTCATCGAAACTTACTGAGGTTTCGATGGTTTCTTTTATTTATGATTATTCATCATTGAGATCTATCTACACCTGAAAGCTGTTTTTGGGCTGCTTCCAGGCAACAGCAGAGTGATGAAACTCCAATGGTATGGGAAATCCTCTTATACATATATATCTTATACTCACCAGATTGGCACTATTGCAGTACTGTGCCCGCATTCCTCGTTCTTTATGGTGCTGTTTTTGCTATTGTACATTCAGTTATCCATTCCTGTGCCTCGAATGTACAAGTATTACATTCACGCACAAGATGCAGCTGCTAAACGGCTCCCAAAAATGTACGTGGCCACCATATTCGTAGGTAGTTTGTGTTGGCTCTGTGATCGTGCTTTCTGCGAGGAGATATACCGTTGGCCTTTCAACCCTCGAGGGCATGCATTATCGCATCTTTTCCTGGGATTTAATCCCTATTTCTCATGCACATTCTTGATGTTCTGCCGTGCCCAGCAACGAGGATGGGCTCCAAAGGTGTTCTGTTTCATGGGGATTTTGCCCTACGTGAAGATCGAGAAACCAAAATCCCAGTAATATAATGTGAAGATGCAATGGTGATAGGGTACTTTTTTGCTGTTGTTGAAGGTCCGAGGGACGTTTTTGCAAATTAATGGAACAATCGGTGATTCTTTTTTTTTTTTAGGGGCTCAGCTAGATGGATCTAAATGTTGATATTTTCCTTGAAGTTGTTAGTTGGTATCTCATCAAAATTTTCTTTGTCAAATTAGGACTTCTGTGTCATAATTATTTTGTTGGTACTACCGGATTAAATGGCATATTTCTGGATTTTTATGTTTTTCTCTTGGCTTTAGATCAGTGCAATGCTGTGATGAAATTGTTATTAATGGACGTGGGGATCATAAATTTTGAATTTGCTAGAATTTTTTCATTATTTAGATGATTTTTAAGGCTTTTTTGCCGGTTAACAACGCTAACCAATTTCATATTATCATGCTGTTTGGAATTCTATGAAGATTATGAGTTTTGCTGTTGGAAAAACTTGAACATTACTTCATCTAGAATTTCTAGGCACCCAAAAATATTTATAAGTTTACAATGTGTCAGGTATAATCAATTAATTTTGAGTTAGAAAACAGTCAACAAAAGTCAACGTAATGCCATCAAAATGGCGATACTGGGGGAATCGAGGGAAGTGAAAAGCAATATAACATTTTCTGAAGGGAGTTTATGCCTAATTATCGACTAACATACACTATACAGAGTGTGCAAAATAAAAGTGCCTCAACCTAAATATCTGAATGAAAAAAAACTGGAAAACCAAACATACACAGAATCTTCTGTTAGCTCTTATCTACGAACTTCCCAATAGCCTTTTCTGCAAGACTTGGCCAAGCTTCATGTATAGAGCATGCTGCTCCTCGTATGTGAGACTTGTCAATATCTACAATGGAGAAAAATGGACAATTTTTCATTTTTTAATATATGAACTGGAATTCCAGCATAGAATGATACATCAAAATCACAAAGGTGAAACACTATAATTTACCTGCTCCAAGATCATTTCAACCGATAGGTGGCTTTGAGTCACGACAAATGATTGATGATAGATGAATGCAAATACAGCCATCACCATCTAAGTTAAAAGAGTGTGTTAAAAAGAGCAGTAGACATACGAAGCTGTAACTTGCTGAGTATAGAATTGGATGCCAAGTCAAAAGACCATGTAAATATTTAGGCAAATTATCAATTTCATAGTATATGTTTCATTCCTATATATGTTATGAAATATGAATTCCTGCTTTATGTAGTTTAAAAAAAAATAGTTATTCTAGAGATGAATTCAGCTGCTGTGTCATTCCTATATATGTTATGAAATATGAATTCCTGCTTTATGTAGTTTAAAAAAAAATAGTTATTCTAGAGATGAATTCAGCTGCTGAAGACACAAACTCCCAATCAGAAAGTGGGTAACATGAAAAGGACATGTTTTGCTGTTCAGTGATCACAAGAATTTCAGGTAATTCTTTGACATGGCAAATGATGAGTAAAGCTAATAGTTGACACACAAACTATATTTAACATTTTGCATAATACTATAATATACAATCAGGACTCTGATTGTTGTGTCAGCATGCAATCACAAAATTAAACAAAAACAATTTGAAAACATATTTCAAATTTTAATTCTGTGGTCTTTATCCATAGCATTGTCAGCATAAAAATCATATGAAAACCTTTATTTGAAAACAACAAATAAACTGCCCCCTCACGGTCTTCAGATTTATCACATCTCACCTGGCAATCCATTCTATCTGTGATTCCGCCATGTCCAGGAATGCTATCACCAAAATCCTGAAAGAAAAAGAAATTTAAAAGACAAGATAGCAAATGGTATTAGTATCTAAAAAGATGCTGTATCTCATTACTTGAGGATATTATTAAGAGTGAACCTTGACTTTGAATGCTCGTTTGAAACCACTTGCAAAAAAGCCTCCAAAAGGTGCTATTATTGATGCAAACAAACCAAGGCAAAGGGCATGCCATTGAACTGGCAGAACAGTGATTTCTTTCCAAGGAAACTGCAAATGAGCATAACATTTAATGAAGTTATTACCTTCATTCTTATTATCTAATATACATTCTTATTACCGAAAAAACATAATTTGATGCACGCGTGGACTTGATCAATTGTTAAGTTTGTAACCATAATGAGAAATAATAACAGATCCAATAAACCGGCTTACTCACCCAGGCAGGTAAAGAAAAAGACTCTGGCTTAAACAATGGACCAGGATCACAACGAAGCCAACCAGTTGATAAATCCTGCGTGGGAGGAACCTCAGCAAATATGGCCATTTCCTTCAAAAAAAGAATTGACATGCCTTCTAAAATACCAATTGTGCAACTCAAGCAATTGTATTATACCTTCCGTGGACATGTTAGCCACTGAAAACGACCCAATATATTCGCAAGCTGCAAAAAGAAGTTCACACACCATTATAGATATTACAAAAACCTGTATGTCAAACAGGTGGACATCAACTTTTATCCAAACTTCTTAAAAGCCAAAACAGATTTATACTAAAACAGAAAGCAGCTGTGCATTGAAGTATGCAATATGTAAAGTTTTAAGTGGGAGTTTGTACTTAAAATGTAAATTGAGGTAGTAAGCCCAGTACTCGATTTTTGGACGTTATCTTTTACCCAAGCTTCTTAAAACTCAAAATCAGTTTATGCTAAAACAGAAAGCAGCTATTCATTGAAGGATGCAATCTTTACAGTTTTAAGAATGACTTTGTCTTTATTATGTAAATGGAGGTAGTAAGCTCAGTACTCAAGCCTCAATAATTCAACTCAGAATGCATCCTTGACGAACGAAGAACTTCTCAATGCATGCCCAAGGTAGAAGTTGGTACAAAGTTCATCTTTAGTTCCAACCTTTTAATTTTATTGAAGTTATGAAGTGGCTATGACATGACACAATATGAAACCAGGTTAAAGAAATAACTACAGGACAGAAGTTAATCTATTGCAATGACAGAGGGAGAAATCATACTTACTGCAAAAGCAGATATGATGGTGGCAACAGATGCTCCAATGAATCCCTCCCATGTTTTCTTTGGAGACAACTTGATCAACGGGGTTTTTCCAAAGAAGAAACCAAATATATACGCAGCAGTATCATTGATAACAATCAGTGAAGCTGGAAGAAGAAACCTGTAATCAAATATGTCCAATAATCAAGGAGAACAAACAACATATAATCCAAAAGTTTGTAAATCAAGTCACAAAGTCACAATAAGAACCAAAATAAGCCTTAATGCAATAGAGATGTGACTTGCTCATATACATTAAAGTATTCAATGTATGATGCCACACAGTGAAAAGCAAATTGTAAGAAGCAGAGCAACTGTAGCTAATGTTTCTTAAATACATCTTATAAACTATTGCATCGTTTTATAATTAGTTACGGTTAGTGTTTAAAATACAAACTGCACATCACCTACCATTATTTACTTGAAAATGAGAATTCGATCAAGTGGAAAAGCAAACACGAGACAAAAGCTATTTCTCCAACGAACCAAAATATAATACTGGGAAAAAAAACAAAAGAGCTTCCCTCTCTTGCACCAATCAAACATATTTCAACATCAGATATTTGGAGGTGACTCAATGGTATGATTAAATATCAAATGTCATGTTGCACAGTCCCAATACATGTAAATTTAAGTTTTCCAAAAGAGAACAAGAAGCATTGGTCAGAAATAAGGGGAATGAGGAAGGCTGAAACAGTTAAACCAATGATGCGGTTGAGTTACCAGAAAATTCCTTCAAAAATGTTGGCAACAGTGAAGGAAGACTGTGTAAACACCACAGTCAGAATCATGTGTGTCCATGCGTACTGGCCAAATTGATACTTGTACAACTTCTTCTTTAATGTCAGAATGAACCAAACAAAACCTAAGCCAATAACAGAAAGCATTTATTTCAGAAACGATCCATTATTGAGATACAAAATGTCAACAGAACGCACCAAATGGCAGCTGGCAGCATATAAAGATGACTATAGTTGACGAACATATTTTAGATATGCACAATATGCATAATGACAATTACCAATCACATTTGGAGGAAAGAGAAAGGTGCTTAACATTTGTACTACTCAAAGCATAATTTAAGTAACATGTACAACCAACCTGCAATATACAAGAAGTAACAAGCAACCATGTGATACTTGATAAGGTTGCTCACAAACTGATATAAAAATTTGTCTGATGTTACAGTGTTGACGAGCCGTTGACTGAGAATGCGGCCATATACAAATAGCATTGCAGTGAAGAAAAAGTGCCTGAGCACAGAAATTAAAAATGAATATATCCAACTGGAACATGGAACTGATATACTGTAACTTCTTTTTCCCTGGATAACCAAATCTGAGTTTGCAAATGGGCATAATGCTAGAATTCTTACCAGTTTAGCATCCTGAATCCTGGGAGGTCCCGCTCCTCATGTGCTTTCCTCAAAAGATTGAAAAGTTCTCTTGCCATAAAGATTTGAATTACAACCACCATGGCCGTAATATAGAGATGTCCCATGTAGACAACTAATGCAAAGCCCCCAATCATCCAAATGGTTGAGTATGCACGGACCAAAAACAACTTGTACTTGTTTCGATCATTAACAAGTAAATTGCCATTTCCTTTGCTAGCATCTGGGATAGCCTGAAAACCACATATCAAAAATATATTTAGTTTAAAACAATTAAACTAACTCACCAAGCAGGGATAAACTTAACTTACAAAAATATCTTTAGTCAACCTTTTTTACTAAATATATATTGATGCATGGATCAAATCATAAGAATTCCAAATGCCACATTAAAAATGAATCGAATAATAACAAAATTAGAAAACAAACCTCATTTGAACGCCTTCGATGCCGAAGTCGAGGTGTTGTTGGGGCAGTGGTATTATTCTCGTTTTGCATGTCTCTTCAAGTCACTTTCATACAATGGATGAAAAGAAACCACACATATGTAGTGCAGAAAAATAGTTGCCTGACACATCATTACCACAAAATATTACGGATGTAATTAACTATCTACGTGGCATCTCACAACAGAAGATGGTCTTCTACTAAGCAGAATGATATAACACCACGAGAACAATCAGAAACATGTTATCTTATGGGCAAATTCACTATGCAAACTACCGACACAACTACAATGGTCACCCTAAATCAAGAACGTATGCCAAGCAGAAAAATAACTCATGATGAATGCCAGGTCACCCTTGTGTCGGTAGTTTGACGGAGATGAATGCCAGGTCACTCATGATGATCACAAGCCAAAAAAAAAAAAAAAAAAAGAAAGAACCACGTTCTTCATGAAAGAAAGAATTTCCCTGGCTATGCAATTATCAATAAATGATGTTAACAATCAACTAGAGAAGCCAAAAGTAACCACCACTGCTACTATAAATTTGACAAGGTATGGGGAAACGAGAAGCCCAGGCCCGAGTGCAGCTGCGGATACTCTCAAAACCCTCCTTAAGTTCAAGCTTAGAGACTGTTCATACACAAAATTAAAGCCCATTTCATACAATATATACATACACAAAGTCTCATAGCCTGCTCATCTCCTCTCCCAACCAGATATAAAACTCTAATTACACTTAAACCACCAACAAAATTTTGAAAAATCATAGATGGCTTAGATTTAGCAGCAGTAATATTTAAGTTCACACTTCACAGGTCATCAAAATGATAAAACACCAGATAAAACCATATCAATACGCAAACAAATACAAAACAAATAAAATAATATTAAAAGAAACAGAAAACGAACTCTCCACATTGCAATTAAAACAAAAAATCTGAAAATACTCCGAAAACCTAACCATAAACGGAATTCAAATATGGCTTACACTCAAATCTCGATCAAAGCAGACAAGATAAGATCGGTTTCGAAACAACGCCATAAATAGGTAAATAAATAAATAAATTTATTATTTAGAATAAGAAAATAGAACTAAGCAGTTAAAGAGAAACAGAAAGAGATTGAAACCTGAAGTTTGAGTTTTCGGTGACAGTGGGAGTGAGAGAAATTGGAGGCCCAAACAAATAAAGCTGAGCGCCGGGAGAGAACAGTAGAGTGCGGAGGAAGCTAAGCTAAGCTAAGCTAAGCTAAGCTAGGCAAAGCAAAGTTTCGTTTCGCTCCGCTTCGCTTCGTTACTAATTTTGTGGAATATAAAAGTATTTTTAAAAATTATGATAATTAAAAATGAAAAGGAAAAATTATTCTGTGCTATTGCCTTACATGATTACAGAGACAAGAAGTCCTCGGTCTCACGCTCCTTCTTTGTTTGTTTATTTAAACCAGGGGATTAACGGATAGGTCCTACATTTTACGAAATAATAAATAAGAATTAATTTTTGACAAAGAATTGGTCCCTGTTTCGTCTGGGACCTATTCCTTATAAAGGATCAAACTATGTTCTCATTTATTATTTCGTGAAAATACAACATTGTACTGTTAATTTTATAATCGTTGATAACCGAATCATAAGTTATTTTTACTCAAATTAAAAAAAAAAAATTTAATTTAATCAATTAAATTAAAACTATAAATTGAACGGACAAATATTTTTAAAAAAAAAAACAAAATCAAATTAATATATTTCAAATCGAGATAAACCATCCTTATTTGTTTTAATTGAATCTAATTTAATTATATCCATTCTTATTTATTTTTATTTAATAAAATTTTGATACTCTTAATTTTTTTCAACATCAAACAATCCTTATAGTAATATTGATAAGGAAATTTTATTGTACATAAATTTTTCTCTTGCATAGTTGCATAAAAAAGGAGAAAAGAATAATAACGTAAAAGTTGTGTAGCATTTATTCCATTATTGGACATCTCCAAAATATGCCTTCATAAAGTAAATAAAGATACCTAAAAATATCAATATTACAATTTCACCCACAAAACTTGATTGAATATTTAGTGCTGGCAAACTCGTGCAAAATTATCACACAATTATTAGAAAGATTGATATCTTAGAAAATTCCAAATGACTAATATCCAATTTAACAAGAAAGGGACGCACAAAAAAAGTGTCCTATAATATCATATAACATTTTTTGTTGTCCCTTGGATATATTAATTTCTATGCGATGCTTAAAACAAGAAAATTAAAGGTTTAGATTATAATTCATTAAACGTAAGAGATGTTTAATTTTTTTCATTCTTATATTAATTAGTATATTTATTTTTTATTTTTTTAATTATGTATTTCAAAATTTAAGTTAATTATCTCAACTTTTAGGTTTTAGTTTTAAGAAATATAAAATACATGAACTACATTTTTAGCCAAGTCTAAAACTTATTAAAGACTATTTTCAATCATTTAATTAATACCTTAAGTAATAGTGGATGAGTTAATCACAATTAAAAATGAAAATTGGCTCGAGTCGTGAAACCAAAAAGTATAAATTAATTAGTTTATAAAATGGGAAGTTATTGCGAGATTTAAAGAAAATGTCAGAAATATTGGAGAGCACGCAAGAGAACTCTCAGTTATTAATTATTATTTGTTTATAGGGTCTAGCTATCGTATCCATAGATAATATTGCCTATAATTTTTTAATTATTTAAAAAGTATTTTTAAATTTTTTATACATATTTAAAATACTATTTATAGCATATTTTAATTTTTTTTATTTTGTTTTAAGTTTTTTATAACGTGTTTTAAGTACTATTTAATGTTTGTATTATATTTTTTAGCTCCATTTTATTTATTTTAAATTTTAAAATTTTTTTTAAATTCAATACACAATTTTTTTTTTTTTTTTTGGGGAGTAACAATAGCCCGGGGTAACAAGTCCTTGTTAATATGATGTAGGCAGAAAAGTGCCTTGTATAGAAGCATCTTCTGACAGTCTAATGTAAACTAATTGCTAATGAACAAATATAAAGGCACCTATGAGAATCTCATCCTGCTGAATGCTGTTAATACTTTCCCTAATTCTTTGTTGATTCTCAAACTAACAAAGATAAAGCTATAAAATGACTGCTAATTTTTTCTTTCATTTTCCAGCCATGCGAATTTAGGATTTCAAACCCACGTGTAATCTTACTAAATAAAAAAAAAAAGAAGAAGAAAAGCTGCATTTTCATGGAGGAAGCTCAAAATGCTAGTCGTTATCGGGGAATATGCATGTAAATTGTAATAGCTGTAACACTTTGAACATGACAATCTTCGAACAAAGGAAACTAATTTGCTCAGCCTGAGAGTATTTTAAGTCAAATAAAGATGATATAATACAGTCAAAATATCCTTAATCAGACACGAATGAATGCAATATTATAACTATGCAAAGATCCATGGAATCACTTGATTATATGAATCCCGAAACGGCTTTGTTGTGTCAAACATTTAGTTAAATGTTTATAGAACAGACAACATTTTGTCTGAGTAGCAAGGATTCGAAGCTTATGCTTATTCAAGTAAGATAAAGGATAAACTAAGAAACTGCCTTTCTGATAGGAGTATAACCTTGTCCAACCGGAAATGGGACAATATATGTGTCAAAGTTTGCTCTTAGCATGTGAAAAAATATGGATTGTGGTCCAAAATGTAATACAACAATGAGAAAAGTTCCGACGCAACGCATTTCCAGATCTTGCAATATTGGAGTTTCTTAATGTAATGGGAGGAAAATTCAGTTTGCACTTGAGGAGAGAGCAGCAGACAAAAGCAGTAAGCTCGTCAAACGGTGGAAAGTCATCAAGTCAAGGATCCATATCAACCATGGAGTTGATCAAACCAGAATGCTTGAAGACAAATAAGATGAAGAAGAGAATTAGGTTGAACCCATCAGGGAAGACGACTACAAAAGCCGGGAAGTTGACTTTAGAAGAATGACTAATTTAATTTAAACGGCTATACAGAAAACGATAATAAATGCAAATGACACTTGAATCTAAAATGTACAACATGGCAACTCTACCGAGGAGAAGTTAGCTCGTCATCGCGTCTTTCAAATTACAAATGGTTGAATGCTGGTGACAACTCTGCGTACATGATGTAAATGGGACACAAACTTCGGGACCTTCGTGGAAACTGCAATGGGCTTGTCTCTCTCTTTTTTTTTTTTTTTATGAACAGATACATATATACGCAAAAAGGACTGAAGCTTTTTACTGGGCCGGGCTCCTGTCTTTCAAATGGGTCCGTACGGAAGGTGCTGCATAAAAAATAACGGGACATTGTCTTCGCGCTTGGGCATGCTGATTTCAAAAACACAACATATTAATCAGTACAAAAATAAACGTGGCTCGTCCATTATGCACCTGCACAGCATTATCATTCCTTTGGACTGGGACTAGGAAAGTGATGTGTATTTCATTGTGCCCACAAGTTGACAAAAAGACCAGTTCGTTTAGATTTGTAGCTCCACATTTCTCACTCGCCGAACTTTCTTCCTTTCTTCCACCAGGCACGTTTAATAAACGAAGCTGCCATCAAAATCCTGAGTTCCTTTCCTTCGTACTAAACCATACACACCGAATAAAACACCACTCTTTTCCTTGTCCAACACTTCACTTTTCTCTTGGAAACACTTTCTGGAAACAAACTTGGAAATGGCGCTAGCTCTCGTTATTATGATGATGGTAGTGAGCCTTGGTGGGAAATGGGCTGCAGCCCAGTCCCAGATGCACCATGTCGTCCGGGGAGATCGGGGATGGGACTCGTCTTCCGATGTCGCTTCTTGGTCCGCCGGTAGAGTCTTCAGGGTTGGGGACACAATCTGTAAGTTCTCTCTCTCTCTCTCGTCGCTTGGAAAATACTTCAACCATTTTAATTTCATTTTACTTTCTTCTATGAACGTAAAAGAATAAAGTTCCAAATTTTCTTCATTCTTAAGCACTCTCTCTCTCTCTCTCTCTCTCTCTCTCTCTCTCAATTCCTTCTACTTGTCATTATTTTCTAAACTCCTCGTGGTTTCATTGTTATTTTATTTTAGTTAATTTTGCAGTAGAAATTTCGTAATTGTTCAACGAATTATTTATTACGAATCACATGATATTTGTGGGAAATTGCACGGGGGCGGGGGTGAAGAGTTCGCCTACTCCGCGGCGCAGGAAAGCATCGCTGAGCTGAAAACCAAGGAAGAATACGAAATGTGCGATGTGAGAAATCCCATCAGAATGTATACTGATGGCTTGGATGGCGTACTGCTTCACAGGGAAGGAATGCGTTACTTCGTGAGCAGCAAATCTGACAAGTGCAAGAACGGGTTGAAGCTACAGGTGGAAGTGATCCCTGAACGGAGTACTGACTCTCACAATTACCGCATCTGAGGATTCTGCAGTGGCATTGGCTGTTGAGCCCACAAGTCCATCTGGTTCAGCCTGTTTTTGTGCAAGTTTGTTTCAGTTTTAGTTGGGCTTGGGCTTTTCTCTCTGGGCATGTAGAGTGGATTGACGTTTGCCCGTTATTTTTGCTTTGTACTCGAGTTGTGTGGGATTTTAAGTCTGCAAGATTTTATTTGTAATCGACAAATCTGGTTACTTATGGATTGAAGTATCGTAACTTCACTATCATCCTTTTCCACTTGACATTCTCCTTTCAATTTTTTTTCCTAATAGATTGAACGGATCTAACCCTAACTGCCGTGCAAGATTTATTGCAATTCTCGGGTTAGGTTTTACGGGTAAAACCATAGTACATTGCTTGTACGGTACAACTTGCCAAGTCTTTCGAAATAATACTCAAAATCGGGACAATTGATTTTCAACCATCGTGTTAAATCAACTATTGGAAAAGGCTATAGTCCATAGAATATAGATTTATATCAAACACACGTTAGTTTGGCGTCATAAAACTGGTTTACAGGCTTCCAAACTACAGAGTACGCTTGAACTCCGGTTTCCTACCATTGTTCATAACCAAGTAAATTGATATACTTCACTACCTCGTTTCCCTGCCTCTTCTTGTGAAGAAAACTTTGGACAATTTTCTTCTGTTCTTTGCCCTCGAAACTTGTGTCAAGATCTAATATCATTTCTCTCTCAACACAACATAGTTAGGTCCATTTGTCTTCTGTATCTTGGAAATTCTCTTCAGGATGTCGGCAAAAGCCGTTCGGTCCTGCACCAATAAAATTTTAGTGACACATCTGAGCCGACCAAGGTAAACATGATATATTTAAGAAGCAAATATGTAATAGAACAGAAGGGGAACGCATTTTCAAACTGTTCACCCATCTCTTCAATCCACATTGTTTCAGCTTATTTTTCTTCATAGTAATTCAGGCCCTACACATTCTACCATATGGATCCATGTTACAAGCAACATAAGATTTTGAAACCATTTAGTATTCTTCCCAGACATGGACAAAATAAATCTTAAACATTCGCATAAATCTCTAACAAATATGAATCCATTAGACTGATAAAATATGATAAGAGCATACCTCGGTGCTTTTAAGTCTCGGTTTAAACTTAGCAACAAGATCCTGAGTGGTGACAGGTGCCTTCTGCAATAAGACAGCCCTGATTTCCTCTTCGGTGACAGGACCAGCAGATGCTATTGAAGCTGCTTTTGATGATGCTGATGGTGTACCTCTTAGAGGTCCGCTACTTTTTGAAGCAGAAACATTTTCCTCCTTGACACAAGATTTTGTTTCCTGATTCCCAAATAACGATAATAAAATTATAATCAAACAAAAAAGTACAATCTTAATTGAACCAAAAGTCTAGTGCTTACATAACAAACTGAATCATTATTAAATCAAGTAGATTCAACAAAAGTAGATACTTACATTTTCTGTCTTCACTTTTTTCAGAGGTGCACCACTAGATGCTTTCACATCATCTCCATTAGATTTTCTCTTACCCTTTGCTGACTTCGAAGCAGATGGAGTTCCCCGGACAGATCCAGAAGGTGCTGGTTTTGCGGGACTGTTGTCAGCAGGTTCCTCCTTCTTAGCTGTATCCTTCTCCTTTGGAGCCAATACAGAAGAGAAACCCATGTCATCCTCCATCTGCTTTGAAGCCCAAACAAGAAGCCACATCAATTAAAGAAAAGTTTAGGCATACATCGAATACAAAGCTCGTAAAAATTCAAAGTCAGGAATCAAAAAATGGTTTGTGAGAAAAAGAAATATGCCCCCTTTCTCTCGTAAATGAAATTAACACCACTTATGTAGCTCATATAACATCCATGACAACTGTTCTAATGATGTTCACTGTATCCACTATGGCTAGACATCAGAAAAGCTTACATCGTCGTCGTCTTCGTCATCGTCCTCTGCGTCTGATTCATTGAGCCCATTAGCTCGCCCAAGCAGCTTCTTCAATTCTTTTCCAGATTTGCTCAGTCCTCCCTCCTCCTCCTCCTCTTCATTCTCATCTTCTTCATCCTGCAGCAATAATTGTGATGTTTGAGGTTCTGTATACACATTGATGAGGTCATGTGTGAAAATATACTCAAAATTAGGGCTGATAAGAATTCTGATCACTTGAGCACAAAAGCAGATAATTAACTGTGCACTACCAATTCCACAAGCCTTAAAATCCAGTTACCGCTAGTGGGCTTCAGTCCAAACGAAACAATGTGAAATGACCAAGGCATACACACCATTGATGACAAAAAGTTGCATGTTACAATAAGTAAACACACATACCTGCTTAATTTCTGGGGGAGCGGGAACCTCAGGGGCTAAATCTTCCCGTTCCTCGGGATTACCAACGGCTTCATCATCATCAGTGAAAATCTCTTCATGCTCCCAATCATCACCTAAGCCAGTAAACATACAATGCTGAATCAGGAAAATAAACAGCAATTCTGCTAAAAACATAATATAACTTAAATTTAGGAAAAGTAACATACATATATGCATAAAAAGTACATATTGCATTGAAATATGAGAAAGCAATGTATTTTAAAACCAGCAGGTTTTGTGAAAGGGAAAAAAAAAATTGCCAACTTAGCTTATTTCTTTAATTTAACACAAAGAATAAGTAACATCCATATTTTTGTAGTCTTATTCTTCATATTAATTAGGTTTCTGACAGAAAAACAGGACACATACTCACCCCTCTCAACATCATCATCATCTAAATCAAGATCACCTCCCCTTGGGCCTTCTTCATCATCATCACCACTTCTTTTGTTGAGTCCAAGTCTATTCTTCCTTGCAGCTTCCTCTTCTTCATCTTCGTCTCCCCTATCAGAGACATTACCTTCATCGTCATCACCACCACTTTTTTTACTACGTCCCCTCCCACCAGTCGCAGCAGTATCCTTGTCATCAGGCTTTTCCACTTCACCAAATGCCGCAGCTCCATTATTTGCAGCTTTCATCATCCATCTTTGATACCCATCTGCTGTCTTTCTCCTGTTCTTCATCTTCTCTTCTGCTTCCTCCAAGGTAAGTTGCTTATATTGTGCAACTTTGTTAAAATTATACCTATAACAAGTGATCTAGTCATTACAAGCACAAATGAGATACACTAAATGAATCAACTATCTCCTAGAGATAGAAAAGTCCTGAAATAAAGGATTTATATATTCAATCAAGAAAAATTTCCACACAAATAACCTAGTACAAAAAGATAATGATTTGTAAAAGCATTTATGGGCGAGTCCTAGAGAAGTCATCCAAAAGGGAACAGGAATTATACTTTCAGTATCAGCACAATTCCTACCACCTCTCACAGGAGGCAAAAATTTCCTCCCAGAAATCAAGTGTTATACATGCATATTTATGTTTTGAGATAGATAGAGATAGGGTCGGCATACCAGGAACCAGCGGGAATAGCAACAAATTCCCTCGCATGCATTACTAACAGGTAATAAGTTGCCGATTGAGCGCCTTCAAGATGACCCTGGAACTGAGCCTGGCCTGTTTCGTCCTCCAAGACCCAAGGCTTATTCTTGTACTTCTCCTACATAATGCAGAAATAAAGTGATAAAATTAAGCTTGCCAACAGACAAAGAAATTCATGAGCAGCAAATGCTTGCTTTTATGTTGTTGAAGCAAATAGGAAGACAGAAGCATCATCAATTCTCATGCCACATACAAGGAACCACTTCAGCAAACAAACTGAAAGATTGCCAGCCAGGGATATGTATTTGTAAAGTTTATTGAAGCATTTTTCATGCAATTTTAGAATAATATGTGCTTGACCACACAACTGGATAAGTAATAATCATACTTCATACAAAATGATAATAGCAAAAGGAACATCAGTATCTTCTACTTTCAGTGTTGCAAAACTGAAGATCAAATGTAAGTTCATTTCCTATTACCCAAGATTATCAGCCATTGCCATAAGATGGGGGAAAACGAAATAAAACATAAGTTTTAGCTCCTTCACATTGAATCTTACTACTAAACTTTTTAGTAGGTGAAGAATTTACTTCTTCAAAGCATTACCACATTTAAAACATAACAGCATGATCAGTAATGGCCAAACAGACCAGTTAGAGTTCCAACTACAATAAAAACAAAAGCAGATAGACGTTTCACAAACCTTCTTCAGAAATATAAAATATCTCAACATTTTTGTTTTAACTCTTCTAGCTATAATTCTATAACAATCATCACGAAAGGGGCAATACCCGCAAAGTATCAGTAACTTGGCGCCCTTGTAGTCCATCTTTATGGATTGTCCATTTGTTCTCAGCATTTTTCTTCTTCGAGAAATTTGGTAATCCACTCACAAATCTACCAATGAAGTAGTTCTTATCACTGCTAGCACTCGGCCGAACATTATATTCCTATAACAACCGCAAAATATATTCAACTTCAGCCTCCAATTAAAAAGTAAAAGGAAAACAACTAGCAATAAAATGAGAAACAAAAAACATAAACGAATTATGTTCACCAAAAAAAAAAGAAAAAGAATTCTGGATTTATGATTAAACTGAATCCTTCACTTGCATAAACAAATCCTAATAGCATCCAAATTTCAGAATTCTGTTCTTAAATAAAACCTAATATAATACAAATTAAACAAAGCAAAACGTCTATAAATTTGTTTAAATGAAAGAAACATGATAGACAGAGACGAACCCGAATCAATCGAGTGACGGTTGCGCCACAGTCGTAGCATTTAGCTTTGTTCTCGGCCATGGTTTTGCCACATGTCAAGCAAAGAGTCATGTGCTTGCAGTTGCTTCCGTACAAATCCGCCGACGATCCACATCCGCAACACGACGGCTTCAGTTGAAGATCGAACGACATGCCTCTCTTGAAAACGACGTCGCTCTTAGGGTTTCAAGCAGACACAAGAGATGAATAGTCAGTTTGCTTTGCAATTAAGCGGTCTGTCACTTTTGATTAGGGATTCTGGATTGAGCGCTTGATAGTTGATAATTCAAGGTTTAAGAATCTGATCGTTTACGTCGATTCGCTTGAGATACTTGAATTTTAATTTTTAGCCGTGGTGTTTATACAACAAAATTGTTATTTAATTATTAAAAATAACCAATTTACGTCCCGTCAAGTGCTGAAGGACGATGCTTAAGGCAGGTTTGAGAGTAGGTGTTTTTGCGTGTGTGTGTGTATATATATGTATATGCATACAAAAAATTTGTTTTTATATTAACTTATTAAAAATTATTTTATACAGTATTATGTATTAAATTATATCAAAATTACAATATTTAAAAAATGAAGATAATTAAGCAGGGCTGACTCGTGGTCATGAGTCAGTCCTGCAGTGACTAGCCTGTGTACTAATTTTTTTGAAAATTTTTTAAAATAATTTTATTTTAATCTTATAAATATTTTAAATAATTTTCACGTATTCTTATCAAAATAATTATTTTAAATAATTTTACCTTTAAATCATACTTTTTATACTTATAAATATAATTCATATACACACTTTATCTTTTATTCGCTTAACTTTCAAATTTTAATATCAAAATTTTCAACAAGTTGTGTAACGGTGTAAAATACATATTTCAATATTTCATCTATAAATTAAAAAAATAAATTTTTATACTTTAATTCTTATATTATTTTTAAAATATATAAATATTGCTATAAAATTTAGTGATTTTGTAAAATTTATTTTAAATTATAAATATAATATTTTATTTATTAAATCGATTATAATTATGATTTACCTGAAATTTTAGTCAAAAAATAAAATATATATTTTTAACATAACAAAGAGACAAAAATAATAGCTCTTGTAGGATTAAATATCATCCTAATTTGACCATACTATAGTATAAATAGTATTATGAGTTAGTCAAACTAGAGTATTATTTTTACTCTGGATTGGTCAACTCATAACATTATACCTTCTTATTTTTATAATATATGTAAATCAATATAATTATATACATAGGTATTGAAATTATGTTAAATATAATTTATAAAATTTTTATTTTATAATTTTTGTTTATATTGACTTAATAATTTATTATATTTTCTTTCTAATTTTTAATCTATTTTTATGTATTAATTTATTTTTAAAAAATTTATTATTTTTATTTTTTATATTTAAAAATAATTATTTTAAATATATTTGATAAAAATTTTATTTTATTATTTATTTTT
>CP135573.1:60271-179759 GCA_032401905.1 Swietenia macrophylla
TATATATATATATATATATATATATATATATATTATATAATTTAAATATAATTAATATTTAATTAAATAATATCTATAGTATAAAAATATTAAATTTTAGTTATTTATCATTATTTTTAAATAATATACTATTACTTATAAATTTTAATTATTTACTATTTATATTTTCAAAGAATATCTAATTAAATTAAAAAGTCAATATTTTAAAAGAATATATAAGATTGAGTAATTTAAATATTATTTTGAATTAATTTTTAATTTAATTATTTAACTAAATTTAAAAATTACAAAAAATTTTAATTATTTACTATTTATATTTTCGAACAATATTTTATTAAATTAAAAAGCCAATGTTCTAAAAATTAACATTAATTTTTATGCATTTTTATTTTAATTGTTTAATTAAATTTGAGATAAATACAATATAAAAAATCATGCATTTAAATTATTAAATAATATAATTAATTAATAATAATTAAAAATAAAAAAATTTATAAAACTAAGAAGAAAACTCTTGAGCGCGTGCAATGCACGTGAGGGCAGGGGTTGGATCGGGTCTAGTGTCATGTGCACAGGTGCACCCAAAAACTTGATGAAGGCGTCAATGTACGCACCCAAAAACTTGATGAAGGCGCCAATGTACGCACCTTGGCACACGACGTCAACCTTAGATCCACACGCCTATGTGCTTGACACTAGGGTCGGTCTAGCTTTGGCCTCACGCGCCCAAGTGTTTTTTCACCCTTTTCTCATTTTTGTATTTTTTTAACCAATTTTTATTTACCTAAAACGTTCAAAATTTTTCTATTGGTTAGTTTTTTTTAATAATTTATATATCTATTTCATAGTATTTATATATTTTAAATATTATTTTTTATAATTATTATTTTTATAAGTATTATTAATTAATTATAAATTAATACACAAATAAGCATTTTTTAAATTTATTAATAAAATAAAAATTAATAATCTAAATAATATTAGTCTCTTTTATTATTATTGTTATTTTCAAAATTTTTTATTAATTCGTGCGAACGTGTCTTCAAAGATGAAAATGCGGAAGAAGAAAAAAGATAAAACCAAACGCACGACAAATAAAATTTTATACAAAAAGTGGTAACAATGCAGTGAGTCCTGTCCATCATGTCATTTTGTCAAGGGACAATTTATCACGGCCTTATCGAAATGCACATGCTCAACAACTAGTACTACTACTAAGCAAAGAGGTAGTAGTTGATTAACGAGTTAAGCTAATCCATAACCAAACAATTTAATATATTATCTCCATTTAATATCTCAAAAATCTTAGCACAATTATAAATGATCCACGATATAAAAATACTTTCATAGTTATGATATAAAATACATGAATTTATAATGTAAAGACTTAATAAAATTAAAATAAAAAAATTATAATCAGATTAATGCGATAATTTGCATAGCATTAGTTAAGATAATTATAAGCGTACCGTTATTTTTCCAAAACAATTCGCAAGCTAATTTTAGTATTTTGACGATGTAACTGTAGCCATTTAAAAAAAAAAAAAAGGCACCGAGCACTTGATTTGGTCGATGAAAGGAAAATCAAGATTGAATGATGGTTGGGCTCACCATCTACCTCTCGGTTTGAGGTAGCTGTACAGCTGCCACACTATCCAATAAATTGATGGTAAATATCATGTGGACCCTAATTGTTTATTTATTTAAAATAAAAAATTATACTTTAATCATCCGTATTAAATAAGTATCTAGCATCAAATATTTTTCCTCCCATCAAAATACGATTCCACTTGATTGTTCGCCTGCTCCAACTAATTACCAATTCACCGTAGTAGCATTTACTCGTTGTGTTCATCATATTGAATTTTATTTATAAAATATTTTGATCGAGTAAATAGAATTTAAAACTATTAAAATAAATTTCTATTTAAAAATTGCATAAAACTATAGGGACTTAAATGGTAAAATCCCTCTTCATTTTAGGAATTATTATTGTCATTTTTTTTGGGGCCGGCAAAATATAAACAGATGAATGCATACACGCAACCAACGAAAAACACCGGGCCAGCCAAACTCTCCATTTATAAATAACGCCAATTTTTTCCTGAACAACCTCGCTTTGGCTTCCCTTGTTCAGTCTGAAGCTAACTAACTCACGATTGCCGGAGCTCCAAACGACGCTTTTTTGTGGCAGCCATGGTTTTGCGGTCATTTATCGAAGTTAAACCGGACTCTCATTTCCCCATCCAGAACCTCCCTTACGGAGTTTTCAAGCCCGGACAGGACTCGTCGGCCCGACCGGGCGTTGCAATTGGGGAATATGTTTTGGACCTCTCCGAGATTTCCAAAGCCAGTCTCTTCGACGGCCCGATCCTTAAGGACTCTGATTGCTTTCTCCAGGTGCGTTGATTTTCAATTTTGTTTTGAAACATTAACGTCTATTAATGCTTCTTAACGCATGTTCTTGATGAAAAAGTAAAGAAACGGAGTAGTTTTGTAGTGGTTGAGTCTAAATTTACTTGTTAAAGTAAGTTTATGGCGTGTTTTGATGATCAGAAGCTTAATTGTTTGAGAATTGTTCACTATTTCTCTGTTTGGTTACTGAGAAACTCGGAATAAAAGATTGAAATGGACTTAAATTGCTTAAATATATTTTTATTTTGAGCTTTTTTTTTTTTGGTATTATTAATTGATAGGGACAGTTCAGTGACCGTGTGACCACGAAATATGCTTGCTCATAATAGCTGATGTGTGTGTAATGCAATGATTTGGTGGCAGCCTAATCTGAACAAGTTTTTGGCTATGGGGAGGCCTGCGTGGAAGGAAGCTCGTGCTACACTTCAAAGGCTACTGTCTGGCACGTTTTCTTTTCGTTTTTATGAAATGATGTGTGAAGTTATAACCAGAAGATTTAATATGAAATACACTGTTAATGGCCTGAAACATGTCATATTCCTTCGGAAGTGTCTACAATTTCGATTTGCGATGAATGTTACAGTTGATGGAAATTTGGTTATCTTCTGATGCAGCTACTCAAGCAACATTGCGTGACAATGCAAATTTAAGGCAGAAATCACTTATTCCAATGGTAATACATACTTCTGTATGTTCTTGGATACGTAATTCATATCATGGTGATTGTCTCTTTGCGATGTTGAATTTATGTTTGAATCTTTAGGGTAAAGCACAAATGCTTCTTCCTGTGGAAATTGGGGACTACACAGACTTCTTTTCATCCATGCATCATGCAAAGAACTGTGGGACCATATTTCGTGGACCTCAGAACCCAATTCCTCCAAACTGGTATCTAATTTAAAATCTATGCGAAATAAAATCTTAGTTATTGCTTAATTTGAATTATTACTGTTTATTTCATTTACAAGTTAAAAATTAACCTTATTTCAGGTTTCATCTTCCCATTGCATATCATGGAAGAGCATCATCTGTACTTATCTCTGGAACAGACATTGTCCGGCCCAGGTTAGACAAATAAATTTCATTATTTTCAGTATGATCATAACTTTTTCTTTGTTGATTGAAAGCAAACAAACACTTGTATCATGAGATGGACAACTTCAGCTTGAAGAGCGATAAACACTTAAGAACTACCTAATTACTTGTATCATACTTTAGACTAGTGTCTATCCGTACAGTGGATTGAGCCCACATGCCCATGTAAACTGTTCCATCACTACTATTTAGTCGCAATTTAGTGCTTAGTAATCAACTCAATTGTTAAAATATTGACCTATTGCTTTGAAACAACATATGGATATTATGTATAGGTAAGTACAGGTGTATTTGGGTGTGTAGAGTTTAATTTTTCTGTTGCATGCGCATTTGTGTCTCTCCAAGGCAGTTGATGTGCAACTTAGTTTCCAGCTGGAGCTTGTGCTTCATGGCATGTTATTCTTTGGTTGCTTTAGATCTTAGAAATAGTTTATGAATTTCATATTTTCTTCACTGATTATGCTGCTGAGCCAGTGTCAAGGCTAGCTGACACAGGCAATTCACAAGTTTACATTTTTGTTCTTCTTCTTCTAGAGGTCAAGGTGCTCCATCAGGCAACTGTCCACCATCTTTTGGGCCTTCGCAGAAGCTAGACTTTGAGCTAGAAATGGTTAGCCTTTCCATAATACACATTGATGGTCAACTTTTTTCCCTCGTTCAATGCTAATGCAATTTGGATATCGAATTCTACAACTCATTATTAAAATCTGTGTCCTAATTGTCTCCTTGATTTTGGTTATGCCACTAATTTCATCATAGTTCAGCGTAATGACTCATCTTAATTGTTATATAATGAGTTCTGGCAGGCAGCTGTTGTTGGTCCCGGAAATGAATTAGGAAAGCCCATCGATGTCAATGAAGCAGCAGATCATATCTTTGGAGTTGTGTTGATGAATGACTGGAGTGGTGCGCTTAGTGTTCTTGCTTCAATTTTTATGTTCTTGGCTTGCCTGAAGTTTTAGTATTATATTGACAAGAAGTTGATTTTGACAGCCAGAGATATACAGGCATGGGAATATATCCCTCTTGGGCCTTTCCTCGGAAAGAGTTTTGGTACGAAATAAAATCTTGTTGCCCCATTTCTTGAATCCATATGAAAAAGTCAGGGCACGGGATTTGAAAAATTTTCCTTTCACTCAATGATTGCACTCATACTCTGCTTTTACTAGTGATTACCAGTGATTTTTTTTGATTAAATAATCTTTTAGGTACTACAATATCCCCTTGGATTGTGACACTTGATGCTCTTGAACCATTTGCCTGTGATGCTCCCAAACAGGTATCTTACCGTCTCATTTGTTCAATGTATTAATGCCTATTTTTTGGTATTGCAACATGCAATATGACACATATTGCAAATTGCAGGATCCCCCACCATTACCATATCTTGCTGAAAAGATATCCAAAAACTACGACATTTCATTAGAGGTGGTATCTTGCAGCTTGGTTATATGCATACTTAAATAATTTTAATTTTCGTTTTCTTTTGGATTGTTAATCCCATTTTTTTAGTGTTTTATTTTCAGATCTTCTTTGCAGGTCTTGTAGAATTTTGACTTCTGTTTATTACCAAATTTCTAGTGCATTTTTGATACTGATAAAATGTCTGCTTGCTGCAAGGTTCAAATAAAACCTGCTGGACAAGAACATTCATGTGTGGTCACAAGGAGCAATTTCAAGAACTTGTAAGTATCACTTTAACATGTTTGGAACATTCTAAAGAAACTATATATAAGATTTCTGTCTTGCCTTAATCACATCAATAGGACAAACATTCCCATAAATTCAGTCTTTATATTCTATACTGTCCTTGGATGCATCATTCGTACAGTGGATTGTTCACATAGCGATTGGCCTGCTATAGGAAACTTTGTGAGGACGTGTTTTTTTTATATATATATATATATATTTTATTCGTGTAGTATATACTAATTATTTTTCCAACTCCTATGACAGATATTGGACATTGACTCAACAGCTTGCACACCATACAATCAATGGTTGCAATCTAAGACCGGGCGATCTGCTTGGAACTGGAACCATCAGTGGACCTGTATGGTTTCATTCTATTCAAAGATTGTACTGCTTGAATTAGGTTCCATAAGTTAGACGTTAAAATATCTATATGGATTTATTGATGTTTGGTTATCTCTTTTGTTTTCACAATAGGAGCCAGATTCTCTTGGATGCTTGCTAGAGTTAACCTGGAACGGACAAAAGCCACTTCAACTAACCGGGGCGACTCGTAAATTCCTGGAAGATGGTGATGAAGTGATATTCACTGGTTGTTGCAAGGTACTACTGTTATATAACTTCACTCATCCTATTCAATTTCTGAAAGTATCGTGAAATTAGCTTTCTACAATCATTCCTTACAAACTCCCTATCTGTTTATTTAGCACGTTTTTCATCACCATTTTTCAATCTGTTCCATAAATATCAAAGTCAAGCTTCATTTGTTTACTAACATATCTTAGCTGACATAATATTTGGAAAGATAAAAGAATGTCAGAGTTGACTATATTAAGACAGAGGTGAAAGTAGTCTATATTCCTAGAAAAGGGATTTTGGCACTGTGATTCAGTGGTTGAGCCCTGTGTCATCTTGGAGATGCAGTACTTCTGTTGATTGTTCAAATTCCTCTCTCAGGGAAGGACGTGCATGTCAGTGATAATTTTGCATTCTGTCTTAACGATAATTGTGTTGATTTAAGTTTCTCTGTGGAAATGACTACCCATCTCTCAAAAGTTATAACCCACTACTAAGAGATCCTAATGAGGTTTTCGATGATCATCAGAATTGAGGCATGGGAGCCAAATTTTGGAAGTTTATAGTGTTATGCTTCCCTGAGTATTTGAGATTAAATTAGCAAAGTCTTGCCCGCCTATAGGAAAGATAAGAATGTTGAATATGATTCCAGCTCGCATTTGTTCTTCAGTCATGCAATTAACTCTGAGAGTCTGGATGATGTTCTCATTTCACAGCATTTCATTCCTCGAAAATTTTGAAGAGTAGAAAAATTGCTTAATTTGACTTCATTGCAGGGAGGTGGTTACAACGTTGGGTTCGGAACTTGTTCAGGAAAGGTAGTTCCATCACTGCATTGATCGAAGTGAGTGCCAGTCCATCTTATGAAATCAATGCCTGCGATTTTATGTTTGTATTCAAACCCTGTCGTGTCTGGTTCACGTGTAATAAAGGAAATCTTCTCTCTTTCTCACTATGTGCGAGTGTGTCTATGTGCATGTATTTGAGGATATCAGTTGAAAATAGTTGTAGCATTTTATTAATGTGAACTTGGAGCTTGAAACTAGTTGTAAGCTCTTTATGCACGAAGATGGATGATGAAAGAAGTGGATGTCATGACTCCTGAGTAGATTCATCCTTTTTTATTTTTTAATATTTCATTTCCTTTTGGATCTTGGACGCAATTTTTGGTGTTAAGAGTACTTACAATAAAATGAAGCTTTAGAGGAGGGAAAATTTTGCGCAAGTTGTAGGCGAGAAAACTTCGTCCTAAGAAGACAATGAGGTATGCTTTAGCGCGTGCGTGACGGGAAAGACCACTCATCAAAAGGCAATCGAAATGCGTCCCGTAATGAACGACGGTGCGCATCGTTCGCGCCAGCAATGCGCGTTACACTGTAACAATATCCCTTCTCAGTCCCCACTAGTAAGTCATAATACAAAATGCACAAAACGCGGCGCATAAAATTACGAAAGCCGACTCTTATTTTTCACTCCTCTTTTTTTTTTTTTCCTTCGCCATGAAATCCTCTGGCAAATTCGCTGTCTTCTCCGATTCATCAACTGCCACCGTCACCTACACTTTACACAATGATCATGGCGCCACTCAACCAACTACTGAAATACCAATTCAGTCCTCTCAACTGGAATCAGAAGCCGCCGCCAAGATCCAATCCGCCTACAAGGCGCACCTGATCCGTAATCTTTACAAAAAAATCTCGTCCGTCAACTCCGAAGCTAGTAACCTACAACGATTAATTCAACGGCAGGAAACGGTGGATTCTATCAGGAGTGATGAGCGGGAGAAGCTGAGAATGAACGAGGCGTTGATGGGTTTGCTTCTTAGACTGGACTCCGTCCCGGGTATTGATCCATCTATAAGAGAGGCCAGGAGGAAGGTGAGCCGTCGGATCGTGGGGTTGCAGGAGATTCTTGATGGGATTTGTGGATCAAATGTTGATGATTATGATTTTCATGAGTGGTGTCCATTTGGGTATTGGAAGGATTTGGATAAGATGGTGGAACAAATGGAAGAAGAGATTTGTAGAGAAAGAGGTGGGGATGAGTTGGAGAAATTTTGTGCCCAGCATTTGGGATTCCGTTGCTTGCAGAGATTTCTTCGTGACTAAAAAAAAAAAAAATTACAGTACAGCTTTTAGCTTGTTATTCTGTAAATGATTCTCCGAAGAGCTTTTGCTTTAAAAGCAGCCTTGGTTCGTGTAAGTAGGCAAATAAGTGTTTATTAAAGTGCTTTTGAGCCTAGTACTATTATTGATTAAGTTGCAAGAGACTGCGAATTTACAACATAGTTTGAGGCTTGAGCCTCTCTATTCAGATGCATACAGGGTCAATTTGTGAACCAAAACATACTGTCACAAAATATATAATATAACAACAGCACTTTCATACATCTAAAGCAACGCGCAAATAAATAAACATAGTGACAGTCCTATGTTTTAACCCACACAACTGCATTTGCACCTGGATATACACTTCTTGCAATCAGAAAGCTTTGGTTTCCCATCGTCGCAGTCACACTTTTGAATACACTTAGTCCTCGACGTCTCACCCCACAAGCAATGGGCCATGCAGTGAAACAGCGGCACGCACGACGGGCAACCATACTTCATCTGATCAACAATGCAGTCTTTACATTCACTGCGGTCTGACGACGGGCCACATGCCAACGCCGGCGTAGTTGTCAAGCACAACATCATCATCATCAGGAGCATTCTTGACACAGTGGATGGTGTATGTAACTTTTTCTTCTCCATCTCTTTGGATGCAACAAAAATTGGTGAATTTTCTCTTGACTTGGACACCTATATATATATATATATATGTAGAACTTGTGATATGCCACTTGATTGGTACCAACCTTCTGATGATCATACAATAATTTGCCTCATTGATTTTCATTAAAAATATCTGAACTTCTCGTCTTGGTTTGCTCAATGCCTGATCTCGTAATATATGTGAATTTCTTCTGCGGGTGTGAATGTGTCCTCCTAATTTGCACTTTCGTCCTGCTTAGCGGCCGCGCCAGCTGCCACGGCCACCTCATTGATTGGCAACCATTAAATTCCTTAGCTTTTGACCTTTGCTTAGTTGATGCTTTCCTCATGTCACCCATTTCATCTCTAGAGTCCGAACGACATGCCGTTTGATTGACAATTAGATCCTGATGGTTCTAGAGGCTACGCAGAAGATGCTCGTCAACGAATTTATACTCTCACAATCCAATATTTTCTTTCAAAGATATGCAACAATTATAAGGTAATATGATCAGAATTTATCTTATATTTTTTCTTATTAGCCATTAAAATATATTGTTTTAAATTTTTTGATTAATTAGCAAACGACTTAACCTAAATTAATATGAATCATGTAAAAAAAAATTCCTAATTTTTTTTAAAAAGATTACATTAAAAAATAATCTATACTTGTTAAAAGATTAAAAAAATTATTAAAATAAAATTTAAATTTTTATTATTTTTATATTAATGTATTATTAAATTTTAAAAAAATTAAATATATAAAATATTAAGAGATGATATTTGTGACAGTCAACCAACTTAGTTACAAATTTATTAATAATATCTATTCATTAATTAGGACAAAATTATCTCCCAATCTTATATATCTTTAATCAATTTTTATATTAGAAATTTTTACTAATCTTTTATATTTTTAAATAATTTTTATTTATTAAGATATTTAAAAAAAATTAATTGAAAATAAAATTTTAATTTTTTAATTTTTTAAGAGAATTTTAGACAGTACAATTGTATAATGTCAATATAAATAATGTGATAAAATTATTTGATTAATAAAAAAGAGATATTTATTCGTTAATAATTAATAAAAAAAATTTAAAATAAATTTTATAAATTTTATTTATTATTAATAAATAAATATTTTTTTATTAATTATATAATTTTATTACAGTCTCTTGTATTAACGGGGTAGAATTTTAAAATTTTTTTATATTTATTTATTAATAAATTCTAAAAAATTTATAATAAAAAAAATAAAATTTTTATCCTATTAATTAAGGGCAAACACAAGTAAAAATTTTAAGAAAAAATTTTAAATAAAAGAGTTATACAATATTATTAAAAATAATACAATAGAATTATTTAATTAATAAAAAATTTTATTATTTATGATCTGACGGCTTGAAATTGACCGGACGGTGTTATAAACTGTGGAGCGTAGGATATCTGAAACTATGAGATCCAATCTTTTTCCCCAGAAATCTTGCAGGGAAGAAGATAAGTATAGAGCATGGAACTGCGGCTCTAACTCTACGCCGATGAAGGATCGAGCCAGGGCTCTGGCCACGAGTAGGTTTATTTTCAGACCGAAGTAAATGTGGGTGAACGTTTTCTTTGTTGTAATAAATAAGAAGAAATGCAAGTACCGGCCGTACAAATTCTGCAGCAATAAATTTTAGAGTTGGTAATTTATAGCCATTTCTGTTGAGATGGGAAGATGGGTAGGGTTGAACTTTGTTGGGAAAACAAGCTACGGCCATGAAACTTGGGAAAGAGAGAGGAGAGCAAGAAAATAAAGGGGGTTTATCGAAGGAAAAGAGGAGTTTGAAGTTGGCGAGCCAAACAAGGAAGAAAATGCTCGGGCCAAGAAAATAGATGAAATGGAGATTGAGAGGGAGAGTGAGAAGGATGAAAATTACAGAGGTAAAGGCGAAGAGTCTTGAAACTCCTTTGGGGATAATCTTGCCAATGTTGTAACGATAGCAGAGTGATGCCACAGCTAAAAGCCATACGGCAATTAAGTTTTTGATTTCACCTTCCATAATCACAACTTGCAAGTTTTCTCTGCATACCTTCCATAGCTGTTTTGTGATGAAAGATCTAGATGTCAAAGCTCGGCCGACGTCTTTCAGAAACTAGCCTAGTGCCGCGTACTCATCCAATGCCCGATCATCAACGTTGCACCAGAGAAGCTGAGGCAAGAACCACCAAAATGCAGTGAAAATCAAGAATCCAAGGGTCAAGAAGATCCTAACCACTGTCGGCAACTGCCACTTGACGGTCAAAGACTTCTTTAGAACAATCTCAATCACCAAACAAGCTTCGTGGAAGAGAAAGAGCCCAGTATCTCCCATGTCCGTCTCACGCGTGCCAAGTAGTAGAACATCAGTTCGTGCGTGACACCTGACACGACGAAAGTACTAAATTACTGCTAGGAGTGTGGAGTATGGTTGACTGGATGTGGTGACAGCAAAACGTTCAATTGACTTTTTTGTAAAAACCAACTTTTTAAATTCAAATTTTCTTCTTTTTATAATTTTTTAATTTTTTTAAAATATTATTAAAATTTTATTTGAGTGTATTTTTTAAAATATTTAAAAAAATAGTATTGAATAAAAAATTATAATTTTATTTTTATAATGAATTTTTTTTTACTTTGTTCGTAATTTTTACTCTAATTAATTTAAAAAATTTTTATGTAAATTTTGTATAATTTATTTTTTCATCTATTATTATTATTATTATTATTATTATTATTATTGTATGATAGAAACTACTACTTAAATATGATGGAAAGTTAATTCTTATACTTTTATTATTATGATTATATAGTAGATACTATCTTTTAAATATTGTGGAAGGCTAAATTTTTTATTTATATTTTATTTTATTATTATGCTTATATGGTTATCAACGACACCTCAGTTGTAGAAACTTAAACATTCTATACATATAACAATTATTTTAAATTTTATTGAGAACTGCAGTTAAAAGTCTCAGAAATATCTTGGCAAGTGGTATCAAAACTTCAAGTTATTGTACTTATTCAAGGAGATAATGTCCAAGTACGTGACATTATTCACATATAAGTGAAATAGTGAGAGTTAATTTGAGTAGATTGAAAAAATAACGACAAAATTTGAAATTTAAAAGTTTAACGAGAGTAATTTTTCATTATAAAAGATGAAGATGAATGTAGTTTTGAGAAAAGATAAGTGTCTTATGGCTATTAAAAATAAACCAACAAATATTACAGTTGAGAAGTAGAATAAAATAAATGAAGATATAATGGCTAATTTACACTTAAAATTAGCTGATGAAATATTATTAAATGTTGAAGAAAAAAATACGACAAGAGAAATTTGGGATATTCTCACAAAACTGTATGAAACAAAATCACTTCACAATAAAATTTTTCTTAAAAAAAGACTTTACATTCTTTAAATGTCAGAATCAACGATTGTGACAAAATACATTAATACTTTAAAAATTTTATTTTCTCAACTCACAATGTTGAGTCATAAAATAAAGAAAAATAAGTATACGAAACTTTTACTTCAAAGTCCACCGACTCGTATGATCAACTCATCAATAATTTGACAACTCAAAACACTTACTTCAACAATCTAGTTTTCAATGATATAATAACTGCTATATTAAAAGAAGAAAATAGGTATAAAAATAAAGAACACAAGTTGGTAAGCTCACAACAACTAAAAACTTTACCAATGATGAAAGGGAGATTAACGAAACATAACTTTAATAGGAAACAAAATTATGGTAGATCAAAATCTAAAAGTAAAAAGAAAGTTAAAGGCTATAATTGTAGCAAAGTTAGGCAGGTGAAAAATGAGTATTGAAAAAATAAAAAGAATATAGAAACAAATGCAAACTCTCAAAGAAATGTAGCAAGTACCTGTAAAAATGAAAAAAAAATCTTGCGTAGCGAGGCAATAATAATTACTGAGGCAGAAAGAAATTTACTTATATTTGGCTTATGGATTCAGTAGCAACATGGCACATGAACTCTTGAAGAGAATAGTTTCATTAATACAAATGTATCTCTAGAGGAATTATATTCATGGGAGATGATCTTGCTTTGGAGATTACCAATATTAGGACCATCAGATTAAAGATATATCATGTTGTAAATTGCATCATCTAGGAGGTACAATATGTGAAATGCCTAAAAAAAAATCTATTGTCTTTAGGATAATTAGATGAGATTAGATATAAAACTTATATTCAAAGTAGGATCATGAAAATAGTAAAGGATGCGTTTGTGGTCATGAAAGCAAACAAAGTAGTTGCAAACTTGTATATATTATAAGAAAAAACACTGCAAGAAGCAGGAACATTGGTTGCATCAATAACTTTTAGAGAATAATCAACGATGATGTGGCGTTAAAAGCTCGGATATATGTTAAAACGAAGTTTGATTATTCTTTCAAAACAGAAACTACTTCCGAATCTTAAGATAATGACTTTACTATTTTACGAACAGTGTCTTATTAGTAAGTAGCACATATTAAAATTTAACACATCTAATTTTAGAAGTAAAAGTATTCTTGAGTTAATTTATTCAAACGTTTGACAAGCACCAGTTATGTCATTGGGAGGATCAAAATATTTTGCGTTTTTTATTGATGACTACTCCAAGAGATGTTGGGTATATCCAATCAAAAGAAAGACGAATATGTTTGAAAATTTTAAAATCTTTAAAGTAGGTGTAACTAAAATATGAAAAAAAGATCAAGTGCCTTAGGACTGATAATGAATGAGAATTCACTAACAATACATTTGATGCATTTTGTCAATAAAAAGGCATTAAAAGGTAATTCACTATAGTATACAATCCTCAACAGAATGAATCGGTCACTATCAACAGCAATTGAATTAAAAGTACCGATAGAGATATGAACTGGCAAACTAACTGACTACTTTAACCTTTATACATTTGGAGTCTTATGTATATAATGTATAATTTTTAAGAAACAATGAAACTGGATCCAAAATTCAAGAGATGCATATTTTTTAGATATGTTGATGGAGTAAAAGAGTATTACTTGTAGGATCCCACTGCTTACAAGCTAATTATTAACAAGAATGTTATATTTACAAAAGATAAGTTGTAAAAGAAAAGTGATGATAGCACCCAAGAAGAAGAACCAAATATTGCAATTCAAGTGGAAGAAAAATTAAAACATGAAAATTCTTCTGAATTAATATCGGAGCACGAAAAAAGATTTATTGAGCCTATAGTTTCAGAAGTTCAATGATCAACTCGTGACAAAAGAATACCATCTTGACAATCAAAATACATTATGAAAGGTAATATTACATATTATTTTTTAACAAAAAATAAAGAGCTGTCAACTTTTCAAGAAGTAACGAATAACTCAGGTGCATCTTTATGGATGACAACAATGTATGAAGAAATAGAAGTTTTTTATAAAAATAAGATTTGAGATCTTGTGCCACTATTACATAGAAAAAAGGTCATTGGAAACAAATGGGTTTACAAAATCAAGTGAAATAGCAATAATCAAGTGGAGCAGTATTGTGCAAGATTAGTAGTTAAATAGTATGTTTAGAAAGAAGGCATCGACTTTAGTGAGATTTTTTTTTTCTATTGTATGACTCATTACAATCAAAATAGTCTTGACTATATGTGCTACATTGAATTTATCTCTAAACCAATTAAATGTGAAAACTATATTTTTTTTTTATGAAAAACTTTATGAAGAAATTTACATGCTTCACCTGTTAGGTTTTGTAGAAAAAAGAATAGAGAACTTGATTTTTTGGTTAACCAAATCTCTGTACGATCTTAAGTAGGCGCTAAAGTGTTGATACAAGAGATTTGATTCCTTCATCGTTAGCTTTGGATACAGCAGAAGTAAACTACATGATTGTTACACAAGCATGCAAAGAAGCAATATAGAGTAGAAAGTTTATGGAAGAACTAGTGCACAAATAAGAAAAAATGGTTCTATTTTGTGACAGTTAGAGTGCCTTATATATTATAAGAAATCTAGCATTTCATTCTAGAACAAAACACATAGACGTTCAATTTCATTGTGTATGAGCAGTAGTGGAGAGTGAAAGTGTAGACATGTAGAAGATACACATTGACAGATATCTTAACTAAACTATTTAATATTGACAAGTTTAAATAGTGTCGATCATCTTATGGCATAGCAAAAATGTAAATAGCATGAATTGTCAAGGTAGAAAGAATGATGTGGTGATATGATTAATTTTCAATCATAGTGTCCACGCGAGAGAATTTAATTGATTAATTGTACTTACGGTAAAGAAAAAATAGTCAAATTAATTTTTTCATACAAAAATTGACTTTTTGAAATTAATTCAATTGAAAAAATTGGTCTGGCTGTAATTGAGATTAAGGTGACAAAATAAAAAAAATTTTATTGGTCGAGGATGCGGCAATTTCCACTGTAAATAGATGTTTTTCTCACTTCAGTTTTTTTCATCTCATACAATACCATTTCATCTCTATTCAAATTTTCTCCTTCTCGTAACTTCTGAATTTTTTAAAAGTGTAACCAAAACTCTATTTGAGTTTATTTTTCAAAATATTTGAGAGAGTAATATTAAGTGAGAAATTATAATATCACTTTTTATAATAAATTTTTATTTTAATTAATTTAAAAAAATTTTACATAAATTCTATGCTATTTATTATTTTATCTTTTATTATTATTATTATTATTGTATAATAGTTAATGCCACTTAAATATAACAAAAAATTAAATTTTTTATTTTTATTATTATATTATATATTAAGTATTATTTTTTAAATATTATGAATGATCAATTTTTTTGTTTATATTATATTTTTTATTATAATTATATAATTAATAATAATTTCTTAATTATGGTTGATAAAATTTATTATATATATAATAATTATTTTAAAGTTACAATTAAAAGTCCCGAACTATCCTCCGCCTCGGATCGAACGCACGTGAGCAGAAGTGAAGTACAGGTTTGTAGACTGTTGGTCGAAGAATCTCGACACGGTTAGATTCCATCTTCTTCCCCAGAAATCTTGTAACGAAGTTGAGAGGTAGGGTTCGTCGAACTGCGGCTTGAGTTCGAGATTAAGAACAGCTTGAACCAGAGCTGCAACTAAAGTTAGGGTGAGTTAAAGGATGAAGAAGATGTGAAAACAGTCAAGAAGCAAGACGATCTTCGGGTGAAAAAAGTTACTGTAATCGTATACACGAATCAATGCGGCCAAAAGTAGGAACTTAACTGAATAATTTAAGGCAGATTTGTAACATCTTTGAGTGCTTTTAGAGTTTTCTGCAACTGGTTATTTCGCCATTGGACAGTTGGTCTTTGATTGGCAAACAAGCCGTGGCTATGAAACGAGGGAAAGAGAGTGGAGGGTGAGAGGATAAAGGGCTTTCACCAAATGCGAAAATCAGAAGCTCGAAGTTGGCGAGCTAAGTGAGAAAGAAAGAAGTTATTCCTCCGAGATGAATGAAGTAAAGTTTGATAGGAAGGAAGAGGAAGAGACAGAGAATTGAAAGAATACAAAGGAATCTTGTGGAACCTTTGGGAGTAGTTTTACCAATGGCATAGCAGTAGATTAGAGAAATCAAAACTGAAAGCCATACCTGGGTGAAGTTGTAAATCTCCGAATACCCCTCCATTTTCAAAGTGGTTTCGATTTCGATTTAATTTCTGCAGTGATTGAGAAGATGTAAATAGTTGAGGAAGAAGAGAGATCCGGGACTCAATCACGTTTCTGCAGGGGGCTATAGCTGTTACATAAATTTGTGAGCTTCAGTAATAAGTTAATTACTATGAGGATTGTAAGAAGGCGGTGATCACTTGAGAAACAATATTCCCTGTAAATTGTTTTAAAGAAAAACAAAGAAAAAGAGAACGCATATAAGCATATGTCCAGGTTTTAGCTCAGTGATATCAATGGCACAATACAAAATTCTCTTATCTGTCATGGTTTAGTTGTTGGACAAGTATTGTGGCTGAGGGGGTTATCATGACTAATTCTTTCTGATACGTTTGTTTGTAATTGTAAGAGATTCGCAGGAGAGAAGGATAATGAGAGAAGAGAACAACTCTTCAAATCAGAGACATGCCCCTTGTCATGACTATTGGCCCAACTCTTAATCCATGTACTTAAATTCACTCTATGTTATAAAACGCGAACATATAAATAAATTAAGAAGCGCGCATCATTCTCCCTCCTTATAACAGTTCTTGTCTTTGATTTGACCTGAGAGTGTCGTGCATGCTACTAATTCTCCTCTTTCATCAGGTGTGTTGTGCTAGTCCATCAAATTTTGTTTGGTTGTATCTGTTCTCCTCCATCTTTCACCCTCAACATGAGAGCATAACAAGTCAAATGTTGCCATTGTGCTATCTGGTCGAGCAAGTTCAACAGCAAACTGAATAATCTCCCTCTCCATATAAATAAAAATATTTGCGAAATTTCTGACGAGGCCAAGCCTAGCATCTTAACTCTGGCTTACAAAGCAGTATGCAATTACAAATACATAAAGATTTTTCGTTTGCTTGTGAAAACTAACTTCAGAAATTTGTGCTTGTGAATGTCGCCAACAGAGAAAATAGGAAGTCATTTTCTAGTGAACACTTTTCTAAACCTGAAGGATCATTGCTTTCTTCTGTCTCCTCTTCCTCAATCGAGCAAAGCTGAATACATCTGATAATAAATTAAGACGGCGAATACAACATTCAACATTGCAGCTTGAAAATCTTGGTATGCTATTGCTGCTGCTCATATATCTGCATATAAGCTTCAGAGAGAGCAACCATTTGAGGAAGAGTTTCTGAAACATGTAAATCCTGCATCTCATACCTGAAAACACGGATCACAAACATCTCAGTAAAAGTTATTGATCCATTTAAGTTCAAATCTGTGAAATTTTTTTAGAAAGAAGTATTACCATAGTTCTTCTGACTTCCGCTGCACAAAAACCCTGTAGAATCCCTCCTCAGGTTTACCATCATGAACAATGTTGGCAATCAGATCATACTTGGAACGCAGTTTTTCATTCTCTTTTGGTGCTGGTAAAGGTATGTAATCCTTCAACTCCAAATTTTTCACCGGAAAGTTGACTGGAAAATTAATCCATGAGCATAGGTTAAAAATAAGGCAGTAAATCCAGGCAAAGTTACTAATGAAGTTTGAGGTCCTTTGATTCATGATATTTACAGAAATCAGACATTTTCAAGATATATAGAACTTACCCAATGTCGGGTTCTTTTCCACAAAAAAGTTATTCTTTGTGAAGCGTCGCATGTGAAGGATCAAGTATTTTGGTAATCTTGTGACACGGTATCTCATCCTTGCCACACGTGGTCGAACAACTTCAGTTACTGTTTCCCCGTCAAACTTCTTCAATATATTAAATAATGGAACCTGATCCAAGACCAGAATTTAGCCTGAAGAAACAATATTAAAACTTTCAAAACAATTCATCTGGTTGCTTCTCTCTTTTGAAACTTTCCTGTGCCTTTAAGAATTTATCTTCCTGTTTTGCAGCCAGTTTATTTTATTTAGGCCAGATAATGAATAATTTCATGTTGCACCCATGAAATGGTGCTTGACCAGCAAAGTTATCTGGAGGAGAGAAAACACAAAAAAAAAAAAAAACAATCATCTGAAAAACAATCCCAAATTTACTTTTCCAATCAACGGCATGTGAACCAAATGCAAAATACACAATCCCTATCAGAGGAAATTCAAATGCAAAGATCCTCAACACATCTAATAAGATATAGTTTAACTAAAGACCAGGTGATGTTGAAACTAAAACTACCATTCTAGATCAAAAAGAGAAGCAATAAATATCCTTGGCAGTAGAAGAAACAACAGGCTTTTGGCTCTGGGGATACTAAGGCCAACTATCAATCAGACTCTTTTTACTCATTGCAGAAGCGATTATAGCTTCTATCTCGTATTCAAGTTCCATTACTTAGTTTTAGAGTTTTCCCCTCACCTATCTAGTACGAAAGCTTATCACCTAATAACCATTAGTAGATTACTTCATACAGCAACTCCGCACAAGCGATAATTTATACATCATCTCTGGCACCCATTTGGAGCACAATCCACAAACCACAAAAGATAATTTATATCTAGTTTTTGTTAATTTTAAGATTCAAAACTTCAGTCTATCAATACCTGGGGAATAATATTTTTCTCCATCACATCTTTGAAGAGAGGTGGAGGGGGCAAATCCAGACCAAGCATCAGGAATGGCATTCTAGAAGTTTCAGTAGTAATTTTGCTACGATCATTTCCACCATCTGTACCTTTTTGAGCCGCATTCTGGTCATCACTATTTTCTTTCTTCTCAGTGATAGCATTACCAGGACTCTCCTTCACAACCTCCAGTTCCCCCTGTTGGACACAATCATGTTTAAGAGAAGCACAACTAAAGTAAATTATGAAAACAAGAAACAATACTACAACCAACAAACACAAGGACAGTAAAACAAACCTGAAAGCATTCATAGATGATGCTAGTATTTTTCTTTGGATTTCTAAGATCTGTATGCAGTGTGTTAAGAAGCCATGACATGAATTCAACTGGGTTAGACTGTTGACCTATTCGAAACTGTTTCTTACTGGCTTTCATAACTGCTTGCAGAAACTCATGTGGGCTGACCTATAGCACAAGAAATAAAGAAAACATGAATTCAATACTGAAGGCCCATACTTTCAAGAACCGTAACCTCAGTGCAACAATAACAAGGATTATACCTGTCCTTTAAAGTTTCGAGCATGCCAAATCTTCCGAGTGAGTTCTCCAAAACGGTGAACAAGTGGAGATTTGAAGTGTTGATAATTTTCAGGGATAAGGAAGAAATTCCTTAATGGAGTAACTCTCATTAGAGATTGAATAGTGACATTTACAAAATCAGTCTCCTTGATGTTATTCAGGCCCACCTAAACATTTGTCAGGAGATTGTGATTAGCACCAGATAAGGACAAAATTAGTATTTTTATTGCATATCTAAACATGACTAAACTTATATTTTCACAAGAAGCAAGAAGAAATATGGGTACCATTCCTGGGAGGTAGTCTGAACCATCAAGAGCCCTAGACCATAGCTTGTTTTTGTCAAGCTGTTCTACTTGTTCCTTGGTAAACCTTCATACGCATTGGTTGAAAAATTAACATGTAAGTACTTAAAATTGGCTACTTAAAAAGATACCCATCACAATACTATAGCAACAACTTAGAACTTCTGCAACTGATTACTAATTATGAAGAATATGCAAGAAAATATATCAATCTGGAGCACATGGATGTAGCTCAATACACATGGGGGAAGGATAAGAACAATAAGAGGGGGAGCAAATAAAGGATATACCTTGGGTTTAGAACATGTCGAATATCATCCAATGATGGGTCATTAATTTCATATCCATCAGGAAGGCAATAAACTTTCTCTGTTCGAAGATTGATGTAGACGTGGTGTCCTGCTTCCAGGCTATGAGTATATGCATAAGATTTCTGCCCTCTTCCTTGGTAATACTTCCCACAAACCAAACATGCATAGACATTTAAGTTTGAAAGAGAAACAGAGCAAAACTTCTCAAAATCAAAATCCAAAACCTGCAAGACAGCCAAAATTTCAAATATTCTTTCAGTAATAAAAAATATAACATTACTTGCCCGATTAATAAAATGATATATGCATTGTCAAGCACAAAAGGCACCTAGATATTCAGTTGCAAAAATGTATACATATCTTCTCAATAAATAAAGCAAGCGTAACCTAAACAAAATAGATACACACAAATTATATATAAAACTAAGGATGAGATAGGTACCTGCCGATTAACAGTATCAAGATATGGGCAGTCCTTCCGCACTTCAACAAGTCTACTTCGCTTCCCTCCTGCCCCTTGACCATGTCCATCAGCTAAATCATCCTCATCCTCATCATCTTCTTCAACCCCACGACCATATGGTCCAACTCTGGCTCCATTATTTCCACCACCGCCACCATTTCGTTCCCTGTATTCCTCCTCCTCCTCATCATCATCATATGTATTAGCTAACGGCAAAAGAGGGTTCTCAAAACCCAGACGAGGAGGTGACGGAGATGAATGCTCCGCCACTTTCAGACTCTTCGAGTGGGCATCCTCGTCAGCACTACCATTGCTCTTCCTCTTCTTCGTCATTTCCAATTTCACTGTTCATAACACCGTTGAGTTCCATCAACTAGCTCATCAATGAATACACGGAATATGATTCAATTTACTCTTATAAGAGAAGAGCATCATTTAGCATCCAATGAGGGAAAAAAAAAAACAGTTCATAAATTTACCAAAGTTAATACAACAAGGACATAGGAAGTAAAAAACTCATGATGATAATAATGAAAGGTATAACAGATTCAGATTCGTAGAAAGTAACAAAATCACATAAAACCCTATGTTTGGTTGCCGAGAAAACGCATGGAAATAAAAGATGTGAACTTATTAGAAGAACAAAATCACGTACCAACTGATGAGAGAACCTGAGTGAAAACTTGAGAAGCTTAATCTAACGAGTAGCGAAAATAGCTGCTGGAAAGTTTTCTATTTCATTTTCAGGCTCCTAATTAAAGACGGTTTTAACATTTCCACTGGAGGGGAAGCCTGAAGAATTGTCAGAGCCACTGATGTCTCCAATACGAATGGGCCATCTAGACCAGAAAAATTTTGGACACAACTCATCCATATGCAGCCCTTCACTAAGAGATTGTACATTGAGGTAAGCTGGGTGTATTCAAACACTAACGGGGTGGTTATAGTCATTTGGTTTGAATGTGAACATGTTTTTAAACTTTTCAGCAACTGGGCTGACGGGCTGCTTCTTATTAAGGACTGCGTGGGTAGAAATTTGGTATACTTCAAAATAACCCTCCCCTTCTTAAGAAATAAATGTAAATAAGAATTTGTACTGTTAAATAATCACTTCACTTGAGCTAAAAAATTAAAATTCATACATAATTCTTGGTCAACCCCATAAGATTTTTGGGTCTAATTAAATGGGTTCTTTTTTGTTTGATAATATAAACTTTATCGTAATTTTTTTCTCACACAAAAATTGCTTAAAAATAATTCCCAGATTACAATTTAATTTAGACAAGTTAATGCTTAGATTGAACGCCTTATTCACTTTTCATTCACGGTTATGTATTTTTGGAGATACAAAATGATTTCACTGCAAAAAGGATACAACAACTCAATCATTGATTGAAACAAAAGCACACAAGAAAGTAAAAGTGATTGGCTCTGACTAACTTTAACAGTAGAAACTGCAGTGAACAAAGAAAAAGGGGCTGCAAATTTGCAACATTGTTACGCTGCTCTGTTTGCAACTTCAAATTTCAACCTTTTTTTCTCAGTTTTCCCCCTGTAGAATCAGTTAACAACCTCAAACTAAGAAAGATAAATCCTAAAACAACAAAGTGATTATGCTGGAAAGCAGAAGAATACAAAGTGATTATGCCTGTGTGATCCCAAACATCCAAGCTCAACTTAAGTGGTTGAGATCTACCAAATGAACAGCTCACTCCATTTATTTATTTTTTTTTTGGGTAATCCTTTCTTCACTGTGCAGATAATGATCAGTTTCAGACAGGACTAAAATAAACAAGACAATGGAAACGAAATGTGTTAACATCTGAAGCATATTTCAACTTGAAAGCCAATTGACTGGGGGCCAAGCAAAGAAGCAAGATGGATGGGTTCATAATTTACTGCCATTCTTTACGGATTTCAAATGTATAGTTGATCTCCAAGTAGCACTTGTTGTCATCATCAACAAACTGAAAACAGAGAAAATAGAGCATGGAAGAAACCAGTAAGATTAATATTGCAAATACAATCTTCAAGACTGTAAAAATTCTGATGAGGTTACAAGTCCAGACATAGGCTGGTCCACAAATTTGATTTTCACATTTATGCTTTATGACAAACATGACACAAGGCCTATCAACTAATTGAGTGAATGATTCGTAGTAAAGTAATTCATGCCGATAAGGAGGGAACGGAATGAACATAGCCTCATTCGAATCCTGCAGCAATCATTCTAGGGCCAACACTTGCATTGATAACAAAATTAATGATGATGGATAAAGAGTTTTCTCAATAATGTATTTTGTTTTTCCATACCCATGAAAGCAACTGCTCACCTAAACGCTCAAATGAGTAGAGCAAAATGCAACAAAAAAAGAAAAGTGTTCATCAGCAAACTCAGTCAAATTTCTCTGTCTTGTTAAGCAGCAAATTTCGGTCTTAACACATATTATTGATAGAGTTATGTAGTAGCAAAGGTTTACAGATTGCAGAACAACGTCTGAACCTACCTTAATTCTAGCGGAATATGATCCTCGAGCAAGGAAACCAGATGGAGTAGTATCTTCAGGAATCTCATATGTATAAGGTTCCGCCTGAGGACTGAAGGTTCCAAGCATCACCTTTGTGCTATCCACTGTTAAAGGGAATCGCATCAGGAATGAGACAGAAGGCCTAATTCTTTCTCAAAACTCAAGAGAAGATATATATATATATATATTGAGAGAGAGAGAGAGAGAGAGAGAGAGAGAGTACCTTTGACACCAGTTCTCCATACTATATTTGTGTATTTGAGGCCGGATACAATGTTGTTGCTAACCTGGAAAGTGAACTGCAGGCTGTAACAACTCCCCTCTTTTAAGGTAAACCATGAACCCTTTGGTTTTCCATTCTCCGGAACGGAAAGAACAATATCAGGTCTGCCGGGAGATTTGATTGCGAGGCTCAAAATCCTCACATCCGGTTCTAGAGATTCTACATTATACCATGATGGATAGAAAAAAATGAGAGCGACGCAGATAAATTTATCCCACTAGCCAGCTTATATACATTGGTTATCGGATGAGAGAAACAAGAAGCAATTCCAACCAGTAACAAGAGCTAATCAAAATATTCCCATTTCTAGTTGCCAGAATTACAATATGAACAGTGAAAGAAATAAGGAAAACTTGAAGATAAAACTAACAAACAGCTGATATTTACAGATAAAATTCCGAAAAGTACATCTTCAAGCACTGTAGCAGGGACATGAATTCAAACGGATATCCCGTCCAGCAGTTGATAACCATCAGTTTTAGCGGACAATGTAAAATAATACCCAACTTCAATAACTTCCTATAAATTATCGCCCCAAAACAAGATTAACAGATCAAAATTGTTGTCTATCCCAAATTTACTCATAATCTAAGCCTAGAACATGAGAAAAAAATCTTTAGCAAATTTGAATCTTTTTTACCTCCAACAGAATTTAAATCCACACTTCCAAGAAGCTGTTCTTTCCATCTCCTCAAACTCTCATCATCCTAATTGCAGAAGAACAAAGCTCAGAGCAAGAAAACACAACAAAAAAAGAATAATGAAAAGAACAAAACAGAAGAAATAAAACAAACCTTATCTTTCTCAAATTGTTCTTTTAGAGTGTATTGAGGGCCCAACTCAATCTTTCTTTCTTCGTCTTCTTCTTCATCTTCTGTTGCACAAATAGAATTTTCACTCATATGTCTAGATAATCCTCCGCTTGGTGCATCAACATTTTCTGCATTTGGAGGAGTTTTTGGAATTGCTTCTTCTGAAACACCACTTTCATTGCTTTTATCATCAAAACCCATTTTTGTTTTGGAACTTGAATCAAACCAACCGCCAAAGACATCAACAATCCATCAAACAGCAACAAAATACAAAGAAAAAATGAAGTCACTGAATCACTCTAAAGAGGAAAAAATGTTGGAAGGAGATGACCAATAACTAAAGTACATTGAAAAGAAGCCAAAACCAACTAGCAAGAATCTCTCGTGAAGGATAACAACAAAAAATGCGAGATTAAAAAAAGGTAAACAGGTAGCAAAATCAAGACGACCCAGAAAAAGGATAATAGCCCTTGAAACAAGAAAAGAAAACAAGGAAAAGAAAAAAGAAAAGAGAAAAAAGAGATGGGTTTGTTCAGGAAAGTTACAAAAAAATGAAAGAAATGGTCATGCGGTGATCCGAAATTCTGAAATCAACATTGAAAAATAACGAGAGAAAGAAGTGGGGAGATCGTGAAGATCACTTCTGCACTAGCCTCCACGAAGACCATGATTCGAGGAGACATTTTGTTTCTACACTTCGGAGATAATAACATATGAGTACCTATATTTTTTCATTTTTACAAATGAGAAAATAGGTGTTCCATTTGTAACAAGTAGGCCTCAACCTCTTAATCATTAATAACTCTACAGTGAAAACCAGTGTCACTGTAAATTCCAATTACTAATTAGGGAGATATTATCAACAAGTAGAAAAATTATGTATTTATTTGTGAAAAAAAAGAAACGGAGGGACCCCAGTACCCCATGCCATAATCCTATACAGTTAGTTCATTTTCCATTACACAAAAAAGGTAGCAGGAAAACCCCAAAAAAAAAAAAAAAAGAAGAAGAAGAAGACAGCCTAGCGTCAAAATAAGAATTGAGTGCATGGCAAATAGCGCTTGAGTCTTTCTCGTGATTGAATGTCAGGATTGTGATCTAAACATAAACAATAAACTCTCAGTTCGGTCTTACGTTTTCTTTTTCTCCTGTTTCACCTTGTACTTTCACTTCCTCACATCCTTCAAAAAGTCTCTGGAATCCTGCAAATCATCTGACGTCTAGAAGCTGTTACTGGAGTATGAATTATTATGGAGATGGAGTTGGTTTAGCTTTATACATATTATATGATATTTTATGTGATTACAGATTTATAATTGAAGAATGGATTGTAGAATTGAGAGAGTGGTAATGCTTATGAGGCTGTAATAATTGATGATGGGCTCAAGTCATTGAAGGAGATATATGAAAGACCCCACAGGAGTATGATTAAATTTAATAAATTATGATTCATGATTTCATGAACAAATTAATAATGGTTTCCTAGACTCTTCCATGCATTTACAATTAAGAAAACGAAATAGAGGAAATCTTTGGCAGAGAATCTCTCTGCAATTCTCTGTGCATTTCTTTTGTTGCATTATAGGCTGAGATTTAGACTTTTCGTTTCAGAGCATGATTGGAATTAATGGCTTGAAAATGAAGAAAAAAGAATTTCTAAAAGTGAAAACACAAAGAGGATAAGCTGTTAATTCAATTAACAGTGGCTTACAACATTCAGTTTTTGGCATGAGAGGACATTGCACCAAATCTTTTCTTCTTTTTTACTTTCTGGATTGAGGAATTATTTGTGTTGGGTTTTTTTAATCTGACCCCAAATGTTGAAATTGAGCACTTATGCCATCATTGTTCTCAAGTTGATGCAACAACTCTGATCTTAATTACAAGGATTCTTCACATGCCATAAATAATTTTTGTTCAATACACAAATTGGCATGAAATCAATTGAATAAAAACAAATAATTCACAAAATGGTCGGCCTTCATGTATTAAAGAAATTCCAGCCCGTTTTTGACTTCCTGGCATAAAAGCAGACTTGCAGAGGAGTCCAGACAGCTAAGGTGATGGTGAGATATGCATATAACTAGCATGGTCCTCCATCCCATGTTAGAATGACATGCACCTATACATGGAGGCTTTTAAATTACTGCTAAAACGACATGCAGATTATTATACCAATGGCAGACTGGCTTAAAATCCTTCCATTGGTACTCTAAACTGCAAAATAAACTTTGGCAAACATTGATGGGGTGCGTGGACAACAAAGCAATATAATTATTTCAGCGTTTATATCATTTACCAACTATCATACCCTTTGATACGCCAGCTGCTTAAATACATCAGGAAATCTTCAAAAAGGCAGGACGGCGAAAATATGCATGCATGAATATTACCAAACAGTAATTATCACGTCAATCATATAGAATGAAGCGAAGGTGTGTGTAATTCAGAATTATCATTCAATGTTGATATGCTGGAAGAGAAAAATAAGTTCAAACTGGCCTCAAGTATATGACGGAAATAAACATTCCATCTCGTTACTGTTCAAGGCCTTGACTAGAGAAAATTACTCTTAAATCCAAATTCATCTAAATTGGTCTCAAAAATCACGAGGCCAATTATAGTACAAAGCATTTCCTACAATAATAAACACAACTAGAGACAGCTCCTTGGCAATTTTCTTTTTCTACGCCCGCTCGTTAAGTTTCACAAAACTTAATCAAATGTTTCATCTAACACTCAAAAAGATTGAATAACCTTCAAACCTGAAATCAAATAATCAGTCACTTCCCCATTTTTTAACAACTCTTTCTTTAGCTGAGAGACAAACATAGATGTCCTTCTTTGACATATCATCAAAATTAGCATTACTCATTGGTGATGTCTTTTGCAGGAACCTCGACATTATGAAAGTGAAACCATTTCTTGTCCCTCGCAAAGCATACAACAGTGGATTGAAGATTACAGCTAGCATCACTTCACCTTTTGCAACTATTAGATACTGCATATGCAAAAGACAAAATTGTGAGAGAGAGTGATAAAAGACTAATAATACACAACACTATGTACAACCTTTAAAGATGAACAAGAAACGTGCTTACCATGATGATAATACCTAGCACAGCAACACTTGTTTGCTGCACTTCTTGCCAGAAATTGTCACCATTGGACCAACCAAATTGTCCTCCCCATCTAAAACAACCTCCTCCACCGGCATCACCTCCACCACCAGCCTCCTCTCTCCTCTTAATCTCTTTGTTCCACTTTTCAAATTCATTTTTCTTTCCACCAAGGGCACTTTCTAATGCTTTTCTTGCTTGTTCCTGCAATCATGGATATGGATATAGTAAATCTGCAGTGAGGCGACAAAAGCTTTAACTGATAAGAGAAAAAGATCCTCTAAAATTTTGACATCTGTGGGAATCAAACCGTTATGAACTCAAAAAAACTACAAGAGTTGTATTGCAAAACATATTCAAGTCCACTAAGAAGAAAAAACTGGGTGGAGTTAAATTTATCATTCACTTTAGCAAATAAGTTTCAAGAATCCTAAACATATAAGTAGCTACAATGAGGTATCTTCTCGTTGAATAGCCAAACCAATCCCATTGAAAATAAATATATCACAAAACTCAAAAAAACACGCTATATGATCAAACATCTGTATAGCCACATATACAATGCTTCATAACATGAACTAAGAGAAGAACATATCAAACATATTATATGGTGTAGTAGTCCACTATATTGTTTAAAAGCTCAGAGCAACAGGTTGGTAAATGTGGAACTAACATATCAAATCTGTTATTTGGTGTAGCAGTCTGATATCTAGTTTAAAAGCTCACAACAAGGGGATGGTAAATAGGATTGTATTGGGCAGAGGACACTTTTATGTAAATATAAGCTACCATATATACTTCATATTGATATAATGATGTATGGGCTCCTATACTTCATTTTAATATCTTCTATTATGCAATAACTCAAAACATCAAAACTCTGTTCTCACTATCCACACAAGGAGTATCATTTCATTGATTGCATGATTTCCTCATCTAGTAATAAACAAACAAACCATCCTGATATATTCAAAAACTCCCATGAAGCATAGCATATCCCATATTACACTAATGATCAAAACACAAAGCAGTTCCAAAAATCATGAAAAGTTTCACAGAGTCTTTATCTAATTTGAACAACTTAAAAATCCTGGAACTTAGCTGAGCACTCTGGTTTCCATTCTCAGCTAAAACATCAAAAATCCTATGAAAACCACGTTGCTTAACCTGTCTCAAATGCCGAAAGACAAACTCCACAACCCAAATGAAGCGGTCACATATCTTCCAATTAACCAGACACAAAGTATACAAAGAAAACAACATCGGGTATTTTCCATTTCCAAGCAGAATCAACTAAGACATTATCTTTTAATGTCTCTCATCAAAATTTCCAGCGAAACAACTAATTACAGCAGCCAAACACAGATACGCAGAATTTTGAAAACCAGAAAAAGACAAATTGTAGCGTAAAAACATAAAAGTAAATGAAAATTTGTTACCTCTCTGCCATTGTCCGAGAAAAGGCAGGAAAACTTGCCATTGCACTTGAGCTTTTGCAGCAGAGAAGTCCAGTTCTGGGTTTGGCTCCCATATTGACATTGGGTCGTGTTGTATGACTGGAAACGATATGATTCGGGTCGGTTCGAATAGGAGGAATTGAGAGGGTTTAGATTGACAACCTGAGACATGGCATTTGCATCTCCCAGTCCGCTAGTCCCCCACACACGGCGCGCACTACCCCTCCGTGTTGGAAACCTCCACCAACTCTCCTGCGGTTATCCTCGTTCCATCCGAGATTAATATAAAATTAATTAAATGCCATTTTTTTCATACGTAGTGGACTCAGGCTTGGCCCAATTTCAATCTCCGTACAGCACAAAACATCCCTCGCAGTGGACAAAATGTCCTGTCTGGGCCGGGTCCATGTTAGACCTCCAAGATACCCAAATGTCCAGTATTCCAATGAAAGAAAAACGTTTTCAGCCGCTGGATCAAGGGGTCTTTCATCTATCTGTCGCCAACGACATTCTACAGATGTTCACCCACCCAGCTAGTTCTCATCCAACGGTTCAAAGTCAAAAACAACCCTTATCAATTGACTATTTTACCCCAATTTTCTCTTCGAATCTAGGCTACTTTGCAAAGATAGCTAAGGACCAGTGACAAGGGAAAATGGCAATTTGGTCAACCAGTTATACTTCTGTTGCCGAGGACAGGGCAGTTTCATTTCGGTTCACCTCTTTGTCTCTTTTTCAATGAAAACTTTATCCTACCCATCACTATCAGTACTTTAACTGCACAAATTTACACTTTGCCCCACTCATCTTGGCCCAAATGTCAAACGAGTTCCGTCACTTTCCGAGGATAATATCGTAATCTTACCGAACTTCGAGACAGAGAAAGGGAAAGTGGTCTCAAATCCAATTATACCCACCCCACCCGCGGCCAAATCATAGGGGTAAAATAGTCCTGCAGTATAAATTTAAACTACAGAAAAGCGAGGGATATAATGGACATTTAAAGAAATATGAGAGAGGAGGAGAGAGGAAGAGAGAAAGAGAGAAAGAGAGAGAGAGAGAGAGATAGCAGAGAGAAAGAGAGAAGAGAAAGAAACGTGAAGAGATCTTGTGTTGTCTGCGCGTGTGTCCGTTTTTTCGGTTAATGTTTACATGTAGACGAAAAAGGGGAAACACTGTTAACTAACAATGGTTTCGGACCAAGAGATAGCCAAAGGTGTCGAAAGTCTGCTCCGACAATCCGACCCCAACACCATCACTTCCTTAAACGCCGTCGTTCAGCAGCTGGAAGCAAAGCTAGGTCTAGACTTGTCTCACAAGGCCGGCTTCATCCGGGACCAGATCAGCCTTCTTCTACGCTCAAACCCGACTCCGCAGCAGCAACAAGCTGTAGTTACCACCGCTCAGCAGTTACAAGTGCAACCGCAACAACTTGCTCCGAAAGACCATTTTACCCTCCAACATCACCCGCAATTCTCTCTACCGCCACAGCAATTTTCTCCCCATTTCGCCCTGCACCCTCACCACCCACCCCAGCCTCCTCAGGAGCTGAACTTTCGTCAGCCTCACCCGTCCCCGTCGCCGGCTCCTCCGCAGCAACAGCCGCATTCAACTGTAGCGAAAGCTGAAGCTTATCCTCAAATTTCAGCTGAAGTGCCGAAAGAAAGGTGCGGACTTTTTTGTCATTTTCATGTTCGGTTGCTTGTATTTGCTTCAAATGTTTGTGTTTTAGGATTTTGGTTGTGTCAATTTCAGGGTTAGTTTCTAATTAGTGTTTTCTATAATTTTTTTCTTTTTTTTTTTTTGGAGGAATTAGGGTTGTTTATTTCAAGAAAAAAAACATAGGGTTTGGTTCATTTTAGAGGGCAGTAATTTTTGTATGCTTCACTTTTGATCTTTTTCTTTTTTCCTGTTGTGGGGCAAATTTTGATTCTTTCGAGCATAATAGTTGATTTTGATATTAAACGACTGTTGTGACTTGTGTACAACGTTAGTAGGTAGCTTTGGAGTTATTATTTTACATGAATTACTTCCTTTTTTTTTTTTTAACTTGGTTATGCTTTTTTCTTTCATTTTTGTTTTATTCTTTAACGTTTGGTGTTGCCCGTGTTTATAAATGGCTTAGGATAATTGATAATTATCTTATAAAGCTAAAATCTTCACTGAGAAGTGCGGGAAAGAAATTAAGAAATTGCGGGGAAGTTGCTGTAGTTTTGCTTGTAAATGTATCGCGTCCCTACAGAGTACAATACTTAAACTGTGTTTAAGGTGTTTTTAACACAATTAAAGACAAATCTTTTTTTGAGTTCTGGTACAGGAAGAAACTTCCTGGGCTTTTGTACTTGAGAGTTGTCAAGAGGTTTTTTCATTTTTTTGAGTGTTGTTAGAAACTTTTCACTATGATCGTCACTCTTTTCTGTTTGGCATTCAGGTAATACCCATATATATATATATATTAAATCTATCTTATTCATTTTTGTAAATTTTATTTCATTTTGTATATATTTATATTTTGCAAGATTGTAGATTTATTTGTTAGTGTATGAAGCTTGATGAATGATCTGATGCATCCATGTGTTTTATAACTTTGTTGTAGTCCTCCTGTTGGAGCCAAAAGAAGAGGTGGTCCAGGGGGTTTGAACAAAGTGTGTGGTGTTTCACCTGAACTTCAGGCCATTGTAGGTGAACCTGCTTTACCAAGGACTGAGGTTGTGATTCCCAGATCAATTCAGATAATTAGAACATTCATTTATGTAGTTAATTTTCTGAATAATTTTATCTTTTGATCTTTGAAGCCTCTGCTTTATTTTTATTCAGATTGTAAAACAACTATGGGCGTACATAAGGAAAAACAACCTCCAAGATCCAAGTAACAAGAGAAAGATAATTTGTGATGATGCTCTGCGTGTGGTATTTGAGACAGAATGCACGGACATGTTCACAATGAACAAGTTACTGGCTAAACATATTATTACACTTGAGCCTTCAAGTACGTAACATGGCATCTTGTGCAACTAATTTTGTTCAATGACAACCTATATTAAGTCATTTTTTTCCATTTGTGAATATCCCCAGAGGAGTCTTCTAAACGATTCAAGCCAGATGCTGAGACCACAACTGAAAGTACGGAACCCAGTCCATCTCCTGTAATAATATCTGAAGCACTGGCCAAGTTTTTTGGCACTGGAGAAAAGGAGATGGTTCAAGCTGAAGCAACAAAACGTGTCTGGGAGTACATAAAAGTGAACCAATTGGAGGTGGGTAGCTCTATCCTGTTGAGCTTTGACTTCTGCTCTCTCACTCTAAATTGTTAGGATTTGATTTGTTTCTTTCATTAAATCTCATCTCAGCTGTTCCCTGAACTTCTAGTTGGTTGTTGTCGGAAAGGATTATGACTTATTGTTGCAGGTTTTCTAATGATGTATAGTCAGTTAATTGTTTAGCTGTTTCTGTTCCTCTTCTGCATTTTTACTGTTTTTCTATTGACAGTATTTAGTAGGTTATCCATGTTAAACAATTCCAGATCTAGCGGGAGAAAATCATTGGTATTAACTTTGAGTGGTTTTGCTCATGTGCCATTAGGATCCTCTAAATTCAATGTTGATATTATGTGATGCAAAGCTGCTTGAGCTTCTCGGATGTGAAAGCATTTCTGCATTGAGGATACAGGAGGTGCTAGCACGCAATCACTTTTTCAGGAAGTCGTGATGTCTGATAGCGTTGACTGGTTAGTATAAACTCTTCAAATGTATATTTTAGAATCCTTGAATGTCTTTTTTCATTTTCAGTCTTTTGTCATGTCAACCACACTGGGTTTTATGAGATCGAAATTCAAGTAAAAATTTGAGTTTTTAGTTGAAACTGCACTTCCTTAATGTTGTTGGACTAACTTCACAATTGGACATCACTTTTTAACATATATTGCACTGCAAACTCTTTTTCCACAAGCATGCCAGCATTTGTGTGTTTATGTCTGTTATAATTTGTTTTGCACCTCAACGACCCTTTTCATTTGTTAATCCGTCTTCATTTGTGCTTTTATCTGGTTTACTTGTTGTCTAAACTTGAAAAATAATAGGATAATTCCATCTATTCTTGCAGGTGCTAGGGACCTTGTGAACTGGTCACTTCTGATGGTAGAACAAATAGTGAAGACCCTTTGTTTATTTTCTTTTCTTTTCTTTCTTTTTTTTTTTTTTTTTTTTCTGTGCATTGGCATGTTAGATAAGTGACGTTATACACTACGTGTTTATTTGTGATTAGAACTAGTATGTACCATGGGCCAATGGTGAGGATATGTTGTAGTTATGCCATGGCCATTGGTTTAGGTTTCCATGCTAATTTTTACTGTCATTTTTGCTTTCCCTAGCTAACGCAAAAAGGAAAAAAAAAAAAAAAAAAAGGACTGAATGAAACCAGAATGTACTGATAAATCCTCAATACTGCAAATTCAAGTATAACGATTCTTATAAACTGTTGACAGGTTCATTTGCTAATATCTATTGAATTTGAGGTATAAATTTACTATTCTTAGTTAACAAGCAATGATAAGGTCTTGATTTGCTGATTGTGGCGGGGACGGAACCATGGAGAGGCTAAAATGGTGACTTGTGAGAGATTGATTGATTAAAAGTGCGGAAAGAAGTTTGGTGATTGGGTGCACTGTCTCTTTCCAAATCTCAAATCTTTCTTGTTGACACTTGAATGTTTCTTTGATATGAAGTAGCCTAGTTAAATAAGAGTCAATTGAGTCAGGCTTTCCTCTTGCTTTTTATGTATATGCTTTTCACACTCACAGTTCTTGGTTTGATATAAAAGAAAAACTGAGGTCTTTGATAATTATTATTACCGCCATGATTTGTTAATTTCAACGTAAAGTTTTCATCTGTAAGCTTATTTTCCCTCTTAGTAGAATTGGAAACACTAAAATTACAGCCATATAAAAAAAAAAAATTACAGCAAAGAACGATGTATACAGTGTCTTTCCCGTCATGCCCTTCTAAGATTTTACAAGAGCTGAGCTTGATGACTATTGGCATCATGTACCCCTCATTTTCTGCCCAAAAGTTTTATGTTTGTGTCAGTTCATAAAATGAAACTTGCATGAAAGCTTCAAAACAAAATGAAGAAGTGGCTCCATAATCATCTCTAAAATCCCTGGAACACTCGATGGATAAATGGACAATTCAGATTTACTGATGATTTCAAGAAATAATTGAGTGGACAAATATGTAACTTGGAATTGGAAACCTTTTGCTTGCGTGCCTCATCAATCCCTTTCCCCGGTAGATTTGGCACACGTGGAAACTGAAACATTTTACCAATGGCACTTGTTTCTTGTTCCTTTCTGCAGACAAAATTCATCAAATGTACAAAATTCAGTTACTTCACCGCTCTCTCTCTCTGTATACACACAGACGCACACACATAAGAAGTGATCAATCAAAGGAAATGGGAAAAACCTAATCTCCTTGCTACACCAACATTCATTCCATGATGCAACGATGGTTTCTCCACAAGCTCGATACTGTTCCCCAAGCTTCTGATTAGATAACCGAAAAAACCCAGCACTAGCTGCAAAATTACCCAAGCAATCAATGACAATTTTTTTTTTTCCACAATCGTCACTTTGTTTGAATGAATATGCATATATACAAGTATCCTTTTCCCTTTGAAGGGTTGGAAGAATAAGAAGTTGCTGATAACTCACATATGTTTTGGTTCTTGATTGCTAAGTAACGCTTTAACACTGTTTCTAGCGCTCGGTGATCTTCCACTGCATACATGCATGCGACTCACGACCAAAGATTGATAAGTTGCTCAATTTAAGTTTCAATTTTTATTCTTATCATCGACTAAATATTGCAGTAAGATGATGCCATGAATCGTGATCAACCAAAAGAAAGCGAAATACACAAATCATATATTCATACGGCACTGTATCAATCGTAGGCACCGAACAAAACGGTGCGTTTTTCAACCTTCTATATAAGCTAAGGAAATAAATCCTCCTCCGAATCAGCAAACAAAAAGGGGGACTAAAAAATTACTACGGAGCTACTGCTCGCAACGAGAAAACCAATCGGGAAGGAATGGCGGAAGATCTGGTGCTAGACACGGCGATCAGAGACTGGGTTTTGATACCACTATCGATGGTGATGGTGCTCATCGGAATCCTCCGCTACTTTGTGTCTAAACTCATGCACTCCTCCCAAGTCCCCGATCCTAAAATCGTTAAAGAAGGGCAAGTTTTAACTCCATAAATGACTTAAATTTCTGACTGCATCGTGTTTATATAATATGAGCTTGAGTTCTTCGTGGTTTTAACTCTGCAATAAACAGGCAAGTGATAGTTAGGGCGCGGAATTTGCGCGCTGGCGCTAATTTTATCCCACCTAAGTCGTTTCGTGCTCGCAGGGTTTATTTCAGTAACGAGGTTTGCTTTTCAATTTTTGTTTCTCTTCATACGTCCTTGTTGAAATTGAATGATTTGATTTTATGCTAGTGAAATTTATGCTGTCCTTAGAATGACCGCAGTTTAGTGGTAAAATTTGGAAGAGTTGCCCTGCTCTTTAACTTAAATATAGACAGACTTCAGTTGTATTGGAATTAATCAAAACCTTCCCTGAATTACTTGGCTTCTAAAAGGTGAAATTTTGATGCAACTACACTACATATTGAGGTCATACTGGAGGGAAGGTTAGGAATATGCGCAGATTTTAATAATGTAATTTGTAATTTGTAATCTGTGATTTGTTGTTGTTGTTGTTGTTGATATGGGATGTACATTTCTTATGTGGTTGTAGGAAAATGGATTACTGCATGTGCCAAAGGGCCAGGCACAAAATGCACAAGCACAAATGTTTTCTGATCCTAACATGGCCATGGATATGATGAAGAAGAATCTTTCAATGATCATACCCCAGGTAATGCAAACTGAAGATTTTGTAGCTGTTCTTTTTATGTTGTTGCTTGGATAGGATGACTGACAGTACTATTTGTATTCTTTTCTGCTGGCCAGACTCTTACTTTTGCTTGGGTCAACTTTTTCTTCTCAGGTTTTGTTGCAGGTTTGTTCTTTACCACTGTTCTGAAATGTGATTTTTTTTTTTTTTTTTATAGGTGTTTGGTTTGCTTCATTTCGTTTTAATTGGTTGAGATGGCAGAAATATCTAATAAGTATTGTTAGCCTTTTCTATTTTTTTTTTTTTGGTTTCCATCATATTTTTCTTAATTCTTTTTCCAGGCTAGATTTATTTTCACAATCATGTTAATATTTCTTTCATGTCTGTCATATTTTTCCAATGCCTGTTGATATTTTATCCTCACAGCCAAGATACCATTCCCACTGACTCAAAGGTTCAGGTCAATGTTACAAAATGGGATTGACTTGAGCACTGTCGATGTTAGCTATGTTAGTAGTCGATCATGGTAATTTTCCAACATCATTGAGCAAAGCTTGTTAATTATGCTTCTGCTTAATCTCTAGGGCAGCTATTTGGTTTATTGTTCTATTATTGACGACTTCTTTATGTTTGTTGCAGGTACTTCCTTAATTTGTTTGGACTAAGGGGTTTATTTAGCCTCATCCTTGGAGAAGAAAATGGTCGGTGTCAGATTTTAAACTCCTTACATTGTGATATTTGCAAGTTGCTTCTCTTTCTGCAAGTTGGAGGCACCATTAATTTAATTTAATTTAATTTATCTAACTTAGAATTGCTTTTAATTATTTCAAATGTAGTGAACTTAAGTGTGATGCTTTAAATGCAGCCACCGACGATACACAGCGTATGATGCAAATGAGTGGGTTTGGCTTTGATCCGTCCAAGGTACAACTTTTTGTGGTTCAATATTCAGTTTTTTATACTTTTAAGTCCTTGCACGTTCAGCTTTCTAGAATACTCTCTTTTATTTTATACTTCTCTTTGACCTCTGCCCTTGAGTATGCGGTAGGATGGCCCTTCTTAATTGGTTTTATGTGGACCATTAAGGTGTTAATATTTAATAATTTTTTCAAGAAAATAGTTGTTTGGCAACAGTTACTTCTATCGTGAGGTTTTTTCTTTGTTTGTACATCCAAGTATGGTTTAAAAGAACTAGTGTTTCATGCTGCACAGAAAAGACATGACTATACATCTATGTTTGTATTAGATAACTGGTTACAGATACCTTTCAGCTGAATGGTTGTGGACTGACTTGATGAAGTGGGGGTATTCCTTATTGTCGGTTAGATTGCTTTAGAGTGATGCCCAAGGATGTAAATGTCAGTATACAACTTGTGGGATCTTGCTGCAAGTGTTATGGGTGTATCTTGGAGAATTTCTTTCTTTTGTCTTGTTGTGGTGTGATTCATGGTCAACTATCTGTTAGAACCTATTTTACTTTGTCTTACAACTGAGGTGGATTGACTGCCTGTTGTGACTCAATGGCCGCATTGTATGATTTGAACTTCCTTCAGGCTCCACATAACAGAGGTGTTGTTTGATGTGGTTCAACTACCTTGGCCTGTATAAAGTATTTTGAAGTAAGACCTTTGTTCATAATGGTAGTAAAGGAAAAGCCTTCTGTTATTAATTGTGAAGTATTTATGTGGATCTTTTACTGGGTGGCCAGTCCAGTCATTGTTGGGCACACAGCATGCACATGTGCACATGCATGCACAGATAGGAAAGATGTGGCCATTGCTTAACCCTGATCAACCTTTTGACAAGATAGCTGGCTTTCTTAGCAACTGAGAAAGTATTTGTGCTATGGGGTTTTGGTAGACACCTTTATTTGAATAGGATTTTGATTGATGCTTTTCCTCACATCTATTCAATATTGTTCCTCTTGTTTCTGTTCAATTGGATTGTATTCAGCAGCAAATTTAGGGCATCAGGAAAGGTGTGAATGGAACATTATTTTTAGAAGGAAAATAAATCATGAGATAATTGTGCATAAATTTGATTGATTGTAAATGGATAAAGTCAATGTATTTGATGGGGAATATTGGCTAGCATTCTCTTGATTTCTTTTTTTATATATTGCTAAAATATTGGAATATAAATAAAGGAATTTTGAACTTCAGAACCTGTTTATCAACTTGAAACATGTTACATTGGGTCACTGTACATGTGATGCCTCATCTTGAATATCTCCTGAATTATGGCTTGCATTTTCATTTTTACCAGAGCTTGGGTGCTGAGAAAGACAGTCTTGACATAGTTCAGCATGAATGGGCCCTACCAAAGTTTGAGCAGCGGGCTGAAACAGTATTGAAGAATCTCATCCGTTGAACAATGGTAATCTGTAATTGGCTGAAAAATAGTAAAATGTGGTAGGCTCTGGAACGGTGATTTCACGCTAGAATGGTTTCGGCTGATTTTCATCCGTCCTTAGAGGATCTCTAGCAACACCTGTGAAGTCAGCAAGACTTAAATGATTATAGTAACTGGTAGGAACCATTTTAGTTTTCAGCTTATTTTTTAACCTATCATTGAAGAAATTTTTGTATGAAGATATGTTGAAGAATTGTTCTAGTTTTCATACTTCTAGGATACCCAATGGTTTATGCATAGTTTTGGAGCCATGTTTTTGACACCAAAATTAACTAAAAGCTTTATGTTCTTTGTGATTGTTGATGATCTTAGATACGATTGCCATTCGTTCAAGAATTGCGGTCAAAATGTTGGAGTTATACAGAACAAGGCTATTAAATCCGTTTAAAAAATTCAATCTGCCTTTAATGAGTGGCCAAAACATGGATTCCATTAAACATTCTTGATTGACATGTCTTGCTAAAGCATACCCCACTCCGCCATTAGCACCCCTTTAGCAATGGACCATCATGTTGATAGCTAAATTTAAGCGGAAAAGGAAAAAGGTTGCTGCCTACCCAAAGGAAAATTCAACAAAGAAAGAAGATATTTGCTGACTGCTAGTAATAAAACAAATGCAAGTTGCCACCACTAAAGCTAGTCCCCCGCCCTCAGCGATTTAGACACACCCCGATATATGAAAATTACATGTACATTAATCATAGCAAGCATTGATTGGAAACTCCTTGGGCCCTTTTATCCAGTGGCATGGTCGAATTGTTCTAGAGGATCCATCCACTCATTAGTTTATGAATTATAGTCACATTGATACATGTAGAATCAGCAGGCAATCAGCTGGACTAGTGGGGTCCCATGAATTCGACAGCTGATTGGTCCACCTCATCAGGGCACTTTAGAAAGATGGCTGGCTGCTGTAAGAGCATACCCGTGGGCCACGTCATCATCAATAACATGCATCAATGCACCCAAACCTGAAAAAGTAGAGACATTAAAGAAAGGTTGTCCAATCCCATTAGACTAGGTTAGGTTTGTACAGCCGATACACGTGGAATGTTTCCATTGGCCTACATCGACATTTCTACCAATCAAAATCGTTGAAATAGTATTTGTGGGACCATCTCACCGCCCAACTTTTCTCCATGGAAAGTTTCCGCTTTGCGGAGAATATAGCATAGGTTACTAGTACGTTATAGATGATTATTAAGAGTGACAAATAATTAATTAAGGGGGGGTTAGACTATAAAATGCAAACGTATTCTTACATTTATTTTTTTAATTTTAAATTTTAAATTTTATAATACCGGTTCAAATTTTTAACATATAATTTTCTAATTACAACGATACATGCGTGCATCACCGTGGCCAAGTTCTTAATATATATATATATATATATATATGGAGTAGACGGGGGCAAAGCAATTGAGTTGGTCGCACACAACTCTAGACATCATTATTTACGAGCAAAGTTGGGAGTTTATTTGTGTACTTTTAATATTCATATCTACCATTAACCATGTTACGGTCATGCAAACATCACATCTTGGATCCCTAATTAATTCCCCAAATTGACGAAAGTACCCGCCGTTAATGTCGAGGTGTTGTAGTGTAGTGCGGACATGATCAGAGAGATGACTGTAATCAAGCGCGGCAAATCAGACGGCTGCCAGTGGGTCCAATGTCACGAGAATCGTACCTGGAAAGCATCTGAGAGGGACCCACTAAAGTTTTCGTCTTTTGAAAGCGCGGTTTCCAAATCAAAGACGGGAAGGAGTAAATCAAGGTTAATACTGTAAGCAACGTAAGCTATTTGGCAATTAAATGGGGGCCCTGATTTGTGAAGTTTGGACGGTAATGATCGCAGTTTGATGACAGTTGGTCCCACAATGGCACCGGCCTTCGACCCGTTGTTCGCTTCTGTTTGGCTCTCCTTCATTATCAATCAATATAAAATGTTTGAATGATAAAAGCGAAAGGTAAAATTCAAAAAAAAAAAAAGAAAAAAAAACCTTAAAATTAGCAAAATAATCTGACCTTAATAGTTAAAAAGTGGTGGTTTTGCAATACTAATAATTTGTTTTTACTATGTTTTCGAAAAGTGTTTTGACTTAACACTTTTAAAAAAAATTTATTAAGTTATTAATAATATTTTTAATTTTTATAATTATAAATATATCCTTTGATCTCTTTTTTTTTATACGTGAATTATTACTTGATTATATTTATAATTGGTGGTTTATAAATTATAAAATAATTAAATAATAAATATTTTAAACTTCGATTATATATGAATAATAACATATACACTTGTTAGAAGATTTCTAAAATTTTCAATAAATTACAACCAAAATAATATTAATTGATAGCTATTGAGATAGTGGCATTATTATTTATTTTTATATATTTTTTAAATAAAACACAAGACATCATAATGTATAAAGATTGTACATAAAAGAAATTAGCATTGATAATGTGTGTGACTCATGGTGTTCACGTATGCTAAACCAAATTTGTACCGATCAAATACAAATTCTTGGCTCTTAATTCTTTAAAAATATACTCTTTAAATTTATACAATTTGTTACATTATTTTTTAATTATTAAATCAATACACTTTTGGTAATTCAGATTAAATTTAACTTCTGTAATTAATATATCGTAATTAGCACATGTATTAGATTTAATATTAGTTATTAAAAATATGTTAATTTAACAGTTAAAAAATTAGTATAAGAAATTGCGCAAAGTTAAATAATTTTTGATTTTTTTATTATATATATATAATAAAAATTTTAAGAAAAGAATTAAGCAAGCAAATGCAAATCCAAATAGAAATGGAGGAACATGAAAGCATGATGACGATGATCATTCAAAAGAAGAAAGAAAGATATGATATGGCCTCCACCACCGTCGATCAGCCACACTATCGTTATATCATATGAATGCCCTATGGCAATGTCCTCCTTCCAATGATATATTGTTTTCAAATTGACAAGATTCTTCAAATATTAATGCTCTCCGCCCCCTTAACTTTTTTAAAAATTAGTTTTAAGCATTTTACTTGTCTATATATACTTGTCTTCCTTTGATCATCCTCCTCACTGCATTCACTTGCTAATTCCTTCATTCATTCATTCATCCTTCCAAGTAGTATTATTCTCTCTTCATCCGCTTCTGTTTGTTCCGTTTCTTTGCTTTCCAAATGGCCAGTGTTGAGGTAATTTATACACTCAATCAGAAAATGCTTCTGCATGCAGTTTCTGCTTCCTTCTTTTTCTCTAGTTAATCATTCGAGTGCTCTTTTAAGTTTTTGGTCGATCAATCGTTCAAGCAGAAAGTGCTTCTGCATGTGGTTACTTCTTTTTCCCCTACTAACCCATTTGAGTACTCCAAGTTTTTGATAGATCGACCCTCCAAGTGATAGTGCCTCTGCATGTAGTTTCTAAGTTTTTGATCGATCGATGGTTCAAGCTTGTTAGATTTTTTGATCGTTTCGATGACGAACATATAATTTACTTTAAATCTGATAAATTTTAATATAGTTTTCGTTTTTCAAAATCTTGGATCTAGCTTGAATGATGGATGATCAGTCCTCTTGTAAGTTATAATCATGATCGTTCAAACTTATTAGATTCTGCGCTGGATTCAATGAAAGATCATATGCTAATATACTTCAAATCTCGTATATTTTCATATTTATTCACCTTCTTCGTTACTGTAATCTCATCCATGGATTTAGCTTGAATGATTGATGATCCATTCATTCGACTCACCTGCATGCTTCATCCTTAACATATTCGTCCATGTTGCAGGTTCGATCAGCTGCAACACCATTGCCAGAAAATGCAGAGACGACTGAGGTGACCAAAACTAACGAGACAACCCCAGAAGAGCCAGTGGCAGCCACCGAACCGGCAGCGGAGGAACCAAAGGAAGTAACCCCCGAAGCTCCAGTTGCCGAGGAACCGGTCACCCAGGAGACCGAAGCTGAAGCCCCAAAAGAAGTAGTAGAAGAGGCCAAGGTTGAATCAGAGTCAGCTGCTGTGGAAGAGAAAGCAGAAGAGCCACAAGAAGTGAAAACTGAAGAGCCAGCAGCAGAGGAGACCAAAAAGGAGACAACGGAGGTCTCGACTGAAGCACCGGCAGCACCTGTGGAGGAAGAGAAACCAGCTGTGGAAGAGAAGCCAGCTGAAAAAGCTGAAGAAGTGACCACAGAAGTTCCAGTTGAGAAGGCCAAGGAATAAGCCTATATTGATATTGTTATATCAAAGTTTGGCCGAGTTTTTAATTAGTTCGTCTCTCTTGTTTAGTTATGGGGTTTTTTAAGTATTTTTAATTAATGGTTTGAACGAGGTTTGGAGGATGCATGGAGCTGAGAGCCAGAGACCCACATCAGCATGCATTTACACGCCACGTACATGATTATGAATTGTTGAAGAGGGAGCAGCGTCAATGTATTCAAGAATTGTGTGGTCATTGCCAAGAGTCTAATGGTGTGTTAGAATTGTGTGAATTCTCTCGCGGTTTGAATAATAATACTACTTATTATTAATATATAAGGTCGACCATGTAGAAAATAGGATTTCCTGAAAGCTCTTCTTCTTTCAATCCAACTTGAAACTTCAAGAAAGTTAAAAAAAGATACCCTGAAGCATCCATCGTCATTCAACAGATCACGAGAGAAGCAAAAGCCATGCAATCCAATCATGAATTCTAACCAAACAATGAAAGAATGTTAAGATATTAGAGCAAGAAAATTTTTTCCTATGGATTTCGATGTCATCGCATACAGTGTTCTTACATTACATAACATAACCATACAGCTATTCCTACTACTACTAAAAGTACAAGAAAGAAGATAGATTTTCTTCTTCCTTCCTTGCTTCTGCTGCTGCCGCCGCTGCCGCTTTTATTTATCAAACTAAGCTACACCTACGTAACATATATACAATATATTATAGACACTTGACAAAACAAGGCAATCACATCACAACAGAAAGACAATTAACAAGAAGATACGACGTTCTTACATAGTTCAGCCATAAAATAGATGACAGTATTCTGTAACTCTGTACAACCTGCATACAAATCTATGTGCAGTCAGAAACGTTCGGTTCTTTCCCTCCCCATTGCAGATAGAAACCGGTATGTATTTCACCAGGTACCGAAGCTGCAGCCCACGTGTTCTTGTGTGATGACGCGAAGCCTATCTTGCATGACAACGATGGAGGGATAAGGCGGGAAACACAGCCGGTAGAAGCAGGTGTGAGATGTTGGAAGGCGAACATCAGGTTCTGCAGACTTGTAAATGTGAAGCTGAGAAGCCAAACCACCAAAGCCCTCAACTGGAAGATGCTTCACTGAGGTCCAAAAGAAGAGAAGAACCTTTCTCTGCTCTGGTGACATTCCTCCAACAATCTAAACATTTTTCAAGCACAAAATATCAAAAAAAAAAAAAAATCTAGCTTACTAGAAACCACCCCCCTTTTGAAATTCATGGAAAATCATCGTCAATTCAGAAGTGATACCATCATAGCTAGTACTACTCAACCATGAGTACTTGCAGAAATTCAAAGCTCTAAATATGCCAAATACACATAAATGAATGCCCATTGGGCAGTTCTGCTTCTGACGTCTTTCTTGTCCCATCTAGAGGAATACAATTCTGAGAATTGATGCATCCTCTCCTACAAAGTCATTGGGCAGGTCAAGGAACAATCATTTTATCTTTGACTCACACAGTTGGATCATACAACTACCCGCTCAAAATTGGTAAACTATTGATAACTTTCCAGTGGGTCTCACACGAGTTTCTCTTTTTGCTTTTATAAGTTTACATGTAAAAACGGGAAACAAGAATCCTATTTAACAAGGTGGGAAACAAGAATGCCCATTAATCCAGCAGAAGAATATCATAAATCAATGCAGTATAACCTATTCATGACAGGAATATGAATTTCCAAGCAAAAACCCAATTAATCCAACAGGATAATATTAGCAACATAATTTAATTGAAGGTGAAGTAAGTTATTCACATGCTCCTAATGTGCTATGTGATTGTTAGAAGGTATAACAGGCAATTAAAGATATGCAACACGCAGAAGAAGATTCCATTTATAACATCTGAGCAGATAAAAGCAAGAGAAAGATAAATGCGCAAAAACTTCAATGGGTTAATTTCAGACAAGGACAAAAAAGACTATGTAGTGGCTATTTATAAATTGCCAAAGAAGATTCAACCACAAATCAACCTCTATAGTATAATGCAGAATCCAGATCTCAATGTACTTTTTGCAGGAAAATATATGAAGGGAAAACTAAGAAAAGGAGTGGGTGCAAAATTTAAATGGAGGCACAGAGAAATTAGTAATTACGGAAAAAGAAATCATAAAAGAGCATACCTTCCAGAACCAGAGAATTTGAGGATCTGTTTCTCTGTAACCATTGTATTCTGTATGTGCTTTCCAATCTTCAACACATATGGCACGCTCACTTCCAAACAGCATCCGGTCAAGATCTCCAAGCTCCAAACTTTGAAAAAAGAGTTTATGGAGCCTTGTGTTAGAAAGAATGTCAGAAAAACCTTTGACAAAATACGACATCTGCTCAGAGATAGAAGTGACAAATTGATGCTGGATAAGAAGATCCACATATTTCTCCCTGTTCTTGCTATTCACAACCATACTTTTTCCGCCAGGGCAAAGCTCCACAATTTTCCTGGATCCTAACTCCTCCACTTCTATTACAAAAGTCAGTCCTAAGCCATCGGAATCAATAAACTCGGCATCCATATCCAAAATCTGCTTGCAGCTACTATACAAGCTTGGATCTGCATCCTGTATATCTTCCAGAGAAATATATTTTCCGGCCAATTGCAAGTAAAACACACGGTCAAAGACCACTCCCACTTGCACTCTATGCATCAAAGCTAAAGCAATTACCCGACCAGAGAAGCTGAAATACCGGAGGTGCAGGGGATCCACCTTAGATGCTGCATATAGAAGAAAAAGAATCACCCGAGTTGCATGATGTATGCCATGTACTCATTATCAAAACCTATTATACAATAATAACCAAAAAAAAAAATGATAAATTTTGAAATTCGCAATGGCACCAGTAGTCAACGAAAAGGGAAGGAAGTGTATTAAGAGTCAAAATGCAGATGCTGGAAAATAGGACACCAGTTTAGGTACGGTGCCTTTTATTTCACTCTTCTTTATTTGCAAATTAGTATTATTTTAAGCAAAAGAGAGTCATTGAACATTAAATGCAAGGTTGAGGTATCCATCATAAAACATGTACGATGCTTTGAAAAAGAGCAAATAAACCCTGCAGCAGAATTTTCCCATTTGCTGGTCTTGAATGACCAAATCAAGGTTCCTAATCTCATTCAGTAATTTATTGGGTCTTTAGAAATAGGTCTTCCTTATATCTTTGAAGTAAAAACGTACTGTAGCTTTCTTTGCAGAGATTTGAGGTGCGTACTGCAACATACTTCTTCACAGGTATGTTGCCTCTGGCCAATTCATCCTAGGTACCATGCCAATTCATCAGGTTGCTCACTCCTGTAAATACTTCTTCACACTTAATAACCTTAAAATCCAGTTTCTAGTAAGTTCCAAAAAAATACAGCTAACTGACCACATGGTAATCTGTACTGGAATGTAAATATCTAACAAGTATAATTCTAAATTGGAAGAGTAAAGTTCAAGCTAGTCTGTGATATGATATTGTAACCATCAAATATTTTCAGTCCACAAAGAGATTGCTATGCTTAAGGGACCCTATCCAAAATTTGATGCCAACAGCAGAAACTATCCTTGCAGAGTTGGCATATCAAGGCCCTTTTTTTTCAATGCAAAAAGTTTCCAGTCATACACTTGCTGTATCTCTAAATCTAAATAACATTTTTTTAGAATACCCTTCATCTCATTTATTACTCAAACACACCTCTCTTTTCCTGTTAATAACACCAAACTTACTTTTCACATATTAGATGTCATATGAGATAATTGCTAACAAGCAATAGAATATGAACCACCAATGTATATCCAAGTCATTATGTGTTAAGATTTTGTGATTATCACGTTCAACACCCTATGTACAAGTCTAAAAATACCGAAACTCAAGTGAATAGTAAAAATAATTAAGCTGATTGTACACATATTAAATGGCCAAAGTCTAAAGATTTGTTGCATCTTCTAATGGTTTGAGTCTTCTGTTGCATCAAGGATTTTGATGCATCACCTTTGTATTGCGCAACAAAAGAACATATCATTTAATGATTTACTAGCTCTGCAATTACAATGCCACAGCATTCAGATTTGACAGCATCACTAATTCTTCAATTCTAGCAGTCCTGAATTTACAACATTCTTTCCAATTTCCTAACTTCCATGCATTAGGACAACTCTATCACTGGTACAATGTCACGGATGCAGAAAACGAAATTAGTAATTTTTTGCCCAAGCAACAACTAGAGAACATCACCAAAGTGACCGCAAACATCCTCATCAAAACCTTATTGTTTGCCTATCACAATATCTAATCAAATAAGTGCTTAGGACTCTAATATAAGACTTTCTACATTCTTACCCAAAAAAAAAAAAAAACAATTACCACCGACTGGCCACCACCAAATCTACAAGTAAAAACTATTGCATCCTTGATCATAAAAACATTCTTGCTCATACACAAGTGCAATCATATTAATCTGTTTCTCCATTTACAATAAATCAAGTTGTCCTTAACCATGTTACCAACTGTATACTATGAAGAACTAATTCCGTAATAATTCTAACATCTTGAGCTTACTGTGTACATAAAACGCTTTTGGAGTAATTTAGTAAAACGCTTAATTTTTCATACTTATATAGATCAGCCTCGATTTTTGGTCTAATGATGAGCTACTCTCCTTGTTTTGAAGATGACATTTACCACTTGCTGCTGTTTTCTTCTAAAAAATATCAGTAGCTGATTCAGATTGACAAATTTACGCTTGCTACATGATTTCCTTATCACCGCCATCTCATCCGTACCCTTAATCTCATCTGTATCATTTCTGTTTATCATCCATCAATACCACTGAACATATTTTAAGAAGAAGTACTCCATCAATCACAACAATTACTTTCGTCCACCTATTAATTGCAATGATTATCATTAACTTCAAATCCACCATGCTGTTGTCGCCTCCTCGACCCTTACCCTCCATCAGCAACACCCCAATATCTACAACAACCCTTCAGCCCATCCCACCCCATCCCTTGAAAATAAAGAAAGGAAATAGAAAATAAAAAATACCAATTTTGCTTCTATTCTCTCAAATTCATAAGCACATATATTTACATCTTGAAAACGAACTCCATGATTAGGTCTTAATTGAATTGGCATTCGTGGCTAACTTGGTTGATTCTGATTCACTAGAAAAGACAGATAATAAGTTATCACCGTGATCAAGTCCAGTGGTTTAAAGTATATTTGAGGTATTTGGTCTTGATGGAGTTGTCATGGTGATGCAATGATGCATGTATTTCTTATGGTTTAAGGTTCTCTTTCATCAAAATATTTAGCATTGAGATCCTTGTTTCCAGGGTTGGGGAGGTGTGGCAGGAGGTGTTCAGATTGTTAAGGGAAAAAGTTAACAGTTTCAACTAATCAGATCAAGCGTATTAGTGGCCGTTGGCAGCAAATGGCTACATGAAAAAGAAATATGCATTCTAATGATATTTGATTGTTATGTCAAGGACTTCTGATGGTTAACTTAATGCCAATTAACAGTGAGGGGGAACTTCTAAATATCTTAAAGCAGGGGTCAAGTTTAATTTTTAGACCAAAGAAGGTATTGTGTGTCATTAGGCCAAAATGCCAATGAAACCTAACAGCGAAAGGGTTATATATGGAAGCCAAGACATATTTATAGTATGTTTAGTGAACCAACGTGTCCTCATACACGTCATCTATAATGTTGTCATGTCCAACCAGTTACCAAATTTACAGTATTCCAGATTTGATGTCATACAATATTCAAAAACGAATACATGTGCAATGCAAAATAGGGTTCAATAACAATAAGTCTGGAAAAGGTCAAACAACAATAAAGGAACCCTGATCATAAAAGACAACGCATTAAAAGCCTGTGGAAGCTTACCAGGATTTGGATAGAACCTTCTGCGGTCATTGGGGCATGCAACAAAAAGAGCATTTTGTGGATTAAATAAGGCTTGGCATACCAAGAAAAACCATTCCCTCAATACTCCAGGACCAGTTGCTTCCTCATTTTTGAATTCCACGAATAAACCACCACGCAATGCCTCAGGGTCTGCACTTGCTATGTACTCAAATGATTCTGACAACAAATGAGATCTATCAATGAGCATCTCATGCAGCTCCTCATAGTCTTCTTTTACGTGAGGGAACATCATCATGGCCAGATACCTCCGGGCTTCAAAATTCGTCACATTGTTATGCTCAAGTAGCCACCTATTATCATCATTCCTCCTCGAGTATCTTAGAATTAGAGCACACAGTGGTGACTTTCTACGCCTTAGAACCTTCCAAAATTGCTCTTCGGCGCCCAGAAAAAGTTTGGATGTGGCATATAATTCCCTCAATATAGTCAGATACTGTGACCAACCCGAATAGTTAATTTCACCTTCCCCATTTGCTCTTGCAATCAAACGTTCCTCCACTCTACCAAGGCATTTATCCATTTTCACCAACAAATCTATTAGTATACCATGAAGACACTCCATCTCATGCCCATGTGGTGAATCAATAAATACCCCATTGGGTAATGGCATTGAAATTGGAACTGTAAATCCCACTTGACCCAAAAATGCCTTGCGCAAAGGGTGCAAAAATGAGGTAAAATCACGAACATCACTAACCAATGGTCCCACACTCAACACCATCTCCATAGTTGAAACCAAATCCCTAGATATCCTACCAGACAGCTCGCGAACAAATGGAAATATATCTCGTATCACATTCAACCCCTTAACCTCATTTCCGTATTTCAAACCATGCAATATGCCACCTTTCTCCAACAAAGACCCGCCAAAATTTTCCAACAACGATCCTAGAGTACTCCGGCATGATAAATATAAAGTATCCTCAGGAGTAAACTTCCTAAGCAATTTACAGAACTCTAAAACTATTGGGGCATATTGAGAATGTAAATTTTTTGGTAAAGAATTTTTGCTAGAATTCAAAAAATGTCTGATTGCATTATCAGCAACATCTTTGTTCCCATTTAATGGAGAAATGTAAAGCATTACCAATGCCGCCGGAGCCGAAGATGACATAAATGTTTGGATGTGACCGATCGATAATTCATTTTCATCCTTAGGAGTCATTGAGAAAAATTCACTGATTCTAGATTTTAAATGTTTTACAGTGTGGTGTATGGTTTCACCTCTACACAACCGGAAAATAACCGAAACCATATCATCAATCACTTGCCAGGCTTGTGGATGTCCCGTGCTTCGCATACGCCCGACCAGCTGCAATCCGGCGTCGTTTTGGATGGAACACTCGGCTAACGACTGTTCCCACTGTAACTGCTTCCCTCGATAAATTAATCGCTGCTCGATCAACGGAATCCCAGTCATAGCTTGAATTCTTTCATGAATAGACTTAACGGTGTCGCTTGAATTTGCTTGGATTACCATCGTATTTCCCTCGGGCATCATCCTGATAAAGAATTGAAGTCCCGGCCGGCTAATTCTGGACACAGCCTCACTCGCTATAACGTCCGAAATGGTACCGTTCAACTCCGACCACTGGTGGACGGCGTTCGGTTCGTCTCTTCGCATTCTCACAGAAACAAGGTCGGATTTTTCCGCGTCGTCATCTTCGACGTCCGAGTTAGGGGCATAATCATCCAACTTACGTTTGGGACGCGACTGGACGGACGAGTAATCAAAGGATTCAGCAGGTAACATCGACATCGAAGTGTGGGCCCCAGCCGCCATCGGTTACGGTGGGGGTATGAGCATGTGATCGTAAACGCCTCGACAGCTGGAAGAAAACAAAGAAATCAGAAACAAAACCCTAGCTGTTTTCAGTGTTGGCTGTGCGATTGTTGAAACCGAGAGTGTGAAATCGATGAGCAATCTTTGCTATCAGACTTACACATACGCATTGACATGCACAGCCGTCGTCACCAAAGACTGTCATCTTACGCTATTAATTATTACTTTTTTAGGAAAATAAAAATAAAAAAGTTTGCTTAAATGGAGCTTTAAGGACGGCGATTCGGTGCGGACATTCACATGAGAATTTCGAGATATTTAGCCACGTGTTAAAAGGACTTTTTCTTTATTAGAATTATTAATTAATTAATATAAAAGTTTTGCTAGACAAAGGTGTATTATCAATTAATTAAATAAGTTGTATTAGCTGTCAGATATATTATCATACGATATAAATTGTAAGTAAATAATATTGATAATAAATAAAATAAATAAATCTTAATGATGATGATGAAATATGATTGGCTAATTACATGAGGTAATTTGATTAAAGCATTAATTAATTAAATGATTGGTCATTTCATCCAAAAAGAGCCATAAGTAGACAAGGATGGGATTCGTAATTTAAAATCCATAATGCCAATGAGTTAGTTTTTCATGAGTCGTGACAGGATATGCATCGTTTCTATGTACAGGGGAAGAGTTTTTTGGTCCAATTTTAGTAAATTATCTCGACGCGCGCGCGCGCGCGCACATATATATATATATATATATATATGGGGTCAATTGGACATCAGTCTGTGTCATGCATTTCCAGTAACTGCTCACAGTAAACCATCTGGGAGCTCCTCTGATGTTGATCATACAAAATCAACTCTCCCTCCCCTTTGTTTATGTCAAAAGCAACGACCATTCCATACATTCTTCTACCGAGCCCTCGCATTGCTTTCCAGATAAGATATTCGTCACCAAACGACATGGCCGCTCGAGAGCTAATGTGAAATGGGGTAACTCCGATTTTCCTCCACATTCATAAGAACCGATGTCAACGAAAGGTTCGTTGTAAAGGTAAACAGATCTTAGTGCCTTGTAGTCGTCATCTGCTAGATTGTATCCGAACCTAAGGAGGTAAAACATGAAATTTCAATGGTGGGAACATTGAACTCCGGAACCAGAAGTTCCTTGTACTGTTAGTTTCATGGATGGATTCCAGTAAAGGAAGATATCTTCGTTGCATCGTTGATCAGATATGCAAAGCAAGCCATTGCATGAACCTGAAATCTCAACTTTTTCGAGAGAATATGCAAATGAACTTGAATTCATTCCTGAGGATGAGTTTTGGGTCTGTTTGCATTGCCTAGTTGAGATGTTTTTTTAATGACGATTGGATTGTGAAGCAATGCATTCATGATTTTGACATACATTTGAATCTAGAAAGAGACTTAGCAGGAAGTCTAGCGAAAATATCAGTGATTATTTCAGCAGATTTGCAGAGACACGAGGAAAGTTGAAATCTTGGTGGTCTTTTTTGCTGCGTTTTATGTTAGGGTTGTTATCGACGAAGATGAAGATGAAGGACAGTATACATGGAGAAGAAAATGGTTTAGGTTTTGGACACTGTAATGAAGAGAAAATTACAGGTGGCTATGCCGTATTAATTAAAAATCTGGAAGTATAATGAAACTGGAGAACATATGGGCAGCGATCCATGATTTTAATGTCGTCAATAATGAGGGTAGTGATTTTGTCTGATGGGAATGCAAGGATTTCAGACTGACTTAGTTTCAAATTTGGGAGTTTATCACAAATGCAGAGAAAAGATTTTGCTAATGACAGAATAATGCAAGGACATATAGCCCTAAAATAAGTAAAGCAAAAATTAATTGCTAATTTAGACTATGTTCTATCTAATGAAGAGCTTGTAATCTAACTTACAGAATGTAATCCCTGTGATGCATTAACTTTGCATAAGAGACTGTTTTTACTTTAAAACAATTTGTAGCTGCTAAGCTATCAGAAAGCACTTGCACCGAGCACCGAGTATTCGCTCGTAATAATACACGTATTACAAGCTCTCCCAAGCTTATTCATGGTATGCATTCTAACAGTATGCATTCGGTAATGATACTCTTTAGTTTTATGTATACACACACTATCACAATGGAAACCACACTTAGCAATAATAAAACAGAGTGAAGAAGAGCATCAGAAGCTAGAAAGCCAAAGAAAGACATGCAGACCGCCGCTTAAGTTGGTTTCTGAGCAGAAGTAGTTGACAAAATCTCCCTTTAGCACCTTGGTTGTCATCTGCAGAGCAGTCGATTCTTCAAGGAGTGAGCAACGAGCAATCCACAATTCTGTGTCAAAAATTGGGCAAAGTGAAAATAAGTACATTTTGTAGTTCCTTCCACAACAAACTTCATATTGAAAAAACCTATGTGAAGAAGTGAAATTCAACTATTTTGTAAGAAGAGTTACTTAGAATTTCACATATGCATGACTAAATCCTAGCAAACCAAAGGCACACAATCATAAGAAATTAAGTGCAGCGGAAGAGGTTTAAAAAGAAACACCCATCACGTGGTAAATTCAGCAAATAACTTACTGAATCCCAGTCTCTTACTCTATTTTTTTCTAGAATACTCTGTGAACCTGTCCTGCACTGATTTGTACATACAAGTGGACACTATGCTTGAATTAGCTAAACCTATGTAATGTATATAATATATTATAGACACTTGATCAAAAAAGGCAATGACATCACAACAGAAAGAAGATTAACAACACGAGACAACGTTCTTAAATAGTTTAGCCATAAAAAAGACGACTGTATTTTATAACTCTGTACAACCTGAATAAAATCTATGCGCAGTCAGAAACATTCAGTTCCTTACCTCCCTGATGCAGATAGAAACCAGTATGTATTTCACTGGGTACCGAAGCTGCAACCCACATGTTCCGGTGTGATGATGCGAAGCCTATCTTGCATGACAACCGTGGAGGGGTAAGGCCGGAAACACAGCTGGTAGAAGCAGGTCTGAGATTTTGGAAGGCAGTCATCAGGTTTATGGACTTGTAAATGTGAAGCCGAGAAGCCAAACCACCAAAGCCGTCAACTGGAAGATGCTTCACTGAGGTCCAGAAAAAGAGAAGAACCTTTCTTTGCTCTGGTGACATTTGTCCAACAATCTAAACATTTTTTAAAGCGCAAAATATCAAAAAAAAAAAATCTAACTTGCTAGAAACAACCACCCTTTTGAAATTCATGGAACATTGTTGTCAATTCAAAGAGATACCATCATAGCTAGTACCACTCAACCATGAGCACTTGCAAAAATTCAAAGCTCTAAATAAACCAAATTTGCATGGCATAGTTTGGCTTTTCTGCTTTTGATGCCTTTCTTGTCTCATCCAGAAGAACACAATTCCAAGAATTGATGCATCCTCTCCTACCTAGTCATTGGGCAGGTCAAGGAACAATCTTTTTATCTTTGACTCACACAGTTGGATCATAAAACTACCCAGCTCAAAATTGGTAACTATTAATCGCTTTCCAGTGGATCTCACATTGAGTTTCTCTTTGCTTTTATAAGTTCACATGTAAAAGAAGGGAAACAATAATCCTGTTTAACAAGATGGGAAACGTGAATGCCCATTAATCCAGCAGAAGAATACCATAAATCAATGCAGTGTATCCTATTCATGACAGGAATATGAATTTCCAAGTAAAAAGCCCATTAATCCAACAGGATAATATTAGCAACAAAATTTAATTTAAGGTGAAGTTATTCACATGCTCCTCCAAATATTGACAATGGAATGTGCTATGTGATTATTAGAAGGTAGAACAGGCAATAAAAGATATGCAACCCACAGAAGAAGATTCCATTTATAAAATCTGAGCGAATAAAAGCAAGAGAAAGATAAACAAGCAAAAACTTCAATGGGTTAATTCGGACAAGGGCAAAAAAGACTATGTAGTGGCTATTTATAAATTGCCAAAGAAGATTCAACCACAAATCAACTTGTATAGCATAATGCAGAATTCGGGTCTGCATGTGCTTTTTGCAGGAAAATATATGAAGGGAAAACTAAGAAACGGAGTGGATGCATAATCTAAATGGAGGCACAAAGAAATTAGTAATTACGGAAAAAGAAATCATAAAAGAGCATACCTTCCAGAACCAGAGAATTTGAGCATCATTTTCTCTGTAACCATTGTATTTGGTATGTGCTTTCCAATCTTCAACACATATGGCACACTCACATCCAAACAGCATCTGGTCAAGATCTCCAAGCTCTATACTTTGAAAAAAGAGTTTACGGAGCCTTCTGTTAGAAAGAATGCCAGAAAAACCTTTAACAAAATATGACATCTGCTCAGAGATAAAAGTAACAAATTGATGCTGGATAAGAAGATCCACATATTTCTCCCTGTTCTTGCTATTCGCAACCATACTTTTTCCGCCAGGGCAAAGCTCTACAATTTTCCCGGATCCTAACTCCTCCATTTCTATTACAAAAGTCAGTCCTAAGCCATCTGAATCAATAAACTCGGCATCCATCTCCAAAATCTGCTTGCAGCTACTATACAAGCTTGGATCTGCAAACTGCATATCTTCCAGAGAAATATATTTTCCGACCAATTTCAAGCAAAACACACGGTCAAAGACCACTCCCACTTGCATTCTATGCATCAAAGCTAAAGAACTACCCGACCAGAGAAGCGGAAATACCGGAGGCACAAGGGATCCACCTTAGATGCTGCATATAGAAGAAAAAGAATCACCCGAGTTGCATGATGTATGCCATGTACTCATTATCAAAACCTACTATACAATAATAACAAAAAATAAATTGATAAATTTCGAAATCCGCAAAGGCACCAGTAGTCAACGAAAAGGGGAGGAAGTGTATCAAGAGTCAAAATGCAGATGCTGGAAAATAGGACATCAGTTTAGGTATGGTGCCTTTTATTTCACTCTTCTTTATTTGCAAATTAGTATTATTTTAAGCAAAAGAGAGTCATTGAACATTAAATGCAAGGTTGAGGTATCCATCATAAAACATGAACAATACATTGAAGAAGAGCAAATACCGCAGAATTTTCCCATTCGCTGGTCTTCAATGATCAAAACAAGGTTCCAAATCTCATTCAGTAATTTACAGGGTTCTCTAGAAATAGGTCTTCCCTGTATCTTTGAAGTAAAAACGTACTGTAGCTTTCTTTGCAGAGATTTGAGGTACGTACTGCAACATATGTGAATGTCAATGCCTCTGGCCAATTCATCCTAGGTACCATGCCAATTCATCCTAGGTACCATGCCAATTCATCAGGTTGCTCACTCCTGTAAATACTTCTTCACACTTAATAACCTTAAAATCCAGTTTCTAGTAAGTTCCAAAAAAATACAGCTAACTGACCACATGGTAATCTGCACTGGAATGTAAATATCTAACAAGTATAATTCTAAATTGGAAGAGTAAAGTTCAAGCTAGTCTGTGATATGATATTGTAACCATCAAATATTTTCAGTCCACAAAGAGATTGCTATGCTTAAGGGACCCTATCCAAAATTTGATGCCAACGGCAGAAACTATCCTTGCAGAGTTGGCATATCAAGGCCCTTTTTTTTCAATGCAAAAAGTTTCCAGTCATACACTTGCTGTATCTCTAAATCTGAATAACATTTTTTTAGAATACCCTTCATCTCATTTATTACTCAAACACACTTCTCTTTTACTGTTAATAACACCAAACTTACTTTTCACATATTAGATGTCATATGAGATAATTGCTAACAAGCAATAGAATATGAACCATCAATGTATATACTTGTCATTATGTGTTAAGATTTTGTGATTATCACGTTCAACACCCTATGTCCAAGTCTAAAAATACCGAAACTCAAGTGAATAGTAAAAATAATTAAGCTGATTGTACACATATTAAATGGCCAAAGTCTAAAGATTTGTTGCATCTTCTAATGGTTTGAGTCTTCTGTTGCATAAAGGATTTTGAAGCATCACCTTTGCATTTCACAACAAAAGAACATATCATTTAATGACTTACTAGCTCTGCAATTACAATGCCATAGCATTCAGATTTGACAGCATCACTAATTCTTACGATTCTAGCAGTCCTGAATTTACAACATTCTTTCCAATTTCCTAACTTCCATGCATTAGGACAACTCTATCACTAGCAACAATGTCAGAGATGCAGAAAACGGAATTAGTAACTTTTGCCCAAGCAACAACTAGAGAACATCGTCAAAGTGACCACAAACATCCTCATCAAAACCTTCTTATTTGCCTATCACAATATCCAATCAAATAAGTGCTTAGGACTTTAATATAAGACTTTCTACATTCTTACCAAAAGAAAAAAAAAAAACAATTACCCCCACCGGCCACCACCAAATGTACAAGTAAAAACTATTGCAACCTTGATCATAAAAACATTCTTGCTCATACACAAGTGCAATCATATTAATATGTTTCTCCATATACAATAAATCAAGTTGTCCTTAACCATGTTACCAACTGTAGACTATGAAGAACTAATTCCATAATAATTCTGACATCCTGAGGTTACTGTGTACATAAAACATTTTTGGAGTAATTTTGTGAAACTCTTAATTTTTCAAACTTACACAGACCAGCCTCGATTTTTGATCTAATGATATGCTACTCTCCTTGTTTTGAAGATGACATTTTCCGCTTGCCGCTGTTTTCTCCCAAAAAATGTCAATAGCTGATTCAGATTGACAAATTCATGCTTGCAATATGAATTCCTTATCAGCGACATCTTATCTCTACCCTTAATCTCATCCATATCATTTCTGTTTATCATCCATCAATACCACCTAACCTATTTAATAAGAACTACTACATTAATCACGACCATTACTTTTGTCTGCCCGTTAATTGCAATGATTATCATTTACTTTAGATCCACCATGCTGTTGCCACCTCCTCAACCTTTACCCTCCATCAGCAACACCACTATCTACAACAAACCTTCATCCCATCCCACCCCTCACTCCCCACCCCCTCCCTTGAAAATAAAGAAATGAAATAGAAAATAATAACTACCAATTTTGCATCCATTCTCTCACCTTCTCAAGCACATATATTCGCATCTTGAAAACAAACTCCATGATTAGGTCTTAATTGAATTGGCATCCATGGCTAACTTGGTTGATGCTGATTCATTAGAAAAGATAGATAATAAGTTATCACCGTGATCAAGTCCAAGGGCTTAAAGTATAGTTGAGGTATTAGGTCCGGATGGAGCTGTCATGGTGACGCAATGATGTGTGTATTTCTTATGGTTTAAGGTTCTCTTTCATCAAAATATTTAGCATTGAAATCTTGTTCCGGGGGGTGGGGGAGGTGTGGCAGGGGGTGGTCAGATTATTAAGGGAAAAAGTTAACAGTTTCAACTAATCAGATCAAAAAAATTTATTACTTACAATTTGCTAAATGGAAAAGAAAAATGCATCCTATTGATATTTGATTATTATGTCATTGATTTCTGATGGCTAACTTAATGCCAATTAACAGTGAGGGGGAACTTCTAAATATCTTAAAGCCCATTTAGTTTCTTGAGCAAAGAAGATATTGCGTGTCATTAGGCCAAAATGCCAATGAAACCTAACAGCGAAAGGGTTATATACGTAAGCCAATACATATTTGTAGTATGTTTAGTGATTCAACGTGTCCTCATACACGTCATCTATTATGTTGTCATGTCCAACCAGTTATCAAATTTATAGTTTTCCAGATTTGATGTCATACAATATCCAAAAATGAATACACGTGCAATGCAAAATAGGGTTCAATAACAATAAGTCCGGAAAAGGTCAGATAACAATAAAGGAACCGTGATCAAAAAAGACAACGCATTAAAAGCCTGTGGAAGCTTACCAGGATTTGGATAGAACCTTCTATGGTCATTGGGGCATGCAACAAAAAGAGCATTTTGTGGATCAAATAAGGCTTGGCATACCAAGAAAAACCATTCCCTCAATACTCCAGGACCAGTAGCTTCCTCATTTTTGAATTCCACGAATAAACCACTGCACAATGCCTCAGGGTCTGCACTTGCTATGTACTCAAATGATTCTGACAACAAATGAGATCTATCAATGAGCATCTCATGCAGCTCCTCATAGTCTTCTTTTACGTCAGGGAACATCATTATGGCCAGATACCTCCGGGCTTCAAAATTCGTCACATCCTTATGCTCAAGTAGCCACCTATTATCATCATTCCTCCTCGCGTATCTTAGAATTAGAGCACACAGTGGTGACCTTTTATGCCTCAAAACCTTCCAAAATTGTTCTTCGGCGCCCAGAAAAAGTTTGGATGTGACATATAATTCCCTCAATATAGTCAGATACTGTGACCAACCAGAATAGTTAATTTCACCTTTCCCATCTGCTCTTGCAACCAAACGTTCCTCCACTCTACCAAGGCATCTATCCATTTTCACCAACAAATCTATAAATATACGACGAAGACATTTAATCTTGTCCCCATGCGGCCAATCACTAGATTCCCTTTTGGACAATGGCAATGAACCCATAATTGCCTTACGCAAAGGGTGCAAAAATCCGGCAAAATCACAAACATCATTAACCAATGGTCCCACAGTCTACACCATCTCCATACTTGAAACCAAATCTCTGGATATCCTATCAGAAAGCTCACAAACAAATGGAAATATATCTCGTATCACATTCAACCCCTTAACCTCATCTCTGTATTTCAAACCGTGCAATATGCCACCTTTCTCCAACAAAAACCCGCCAAAATTTTCCAACAACAATCCTAGAGTACTCCGGCATGCTAAATATAAAGTATCCTCAGGAGTAAACTTCCTAAGCAATTTACAGAACTCTAATACTATTGGGGAACATTGAGAATGTAAATTTTTGGATAAAGAAATTTTGCTAGAATCCAGAAAATTCTGATTGCATTATCAGCAACATCTTTGTTCCCATTTAATGGAGAATTATAAAGCATTACCAATGCTTCCGGAGCCGAAGATGACAAAAATATTTGGATGTGACCGATTGATGATTCATTTTCATCTTTAGGAGTCATTGAGAAAAATTCACTCATTCTAGATTTTAAATGTTTTACAGCGTGGTGTATGGTTTCACCTCTACACAACCGGAAAATAACCGAAACCATATCATCAATCACTTGCCAGGCTTGTGGATGTCCCGTGCTTCGTATACGCCCGACCAGCTGCAATCCGGCGTCGTATTGGATGGAACACTCGGCTAACGACTGTTCCCACTGTAACTGCTTCCATTGATAAATTAACCGCTGCTCCATCAACGGAATCCCAATCACAGCTTGAATTCTTTCATGACTAGACTTAACGGTGTCGCTTGAATTTGCTTGAATTACCATCGTATTTCCCTCGGGCATCATCTTGATAAAGAATTGAAGTCCTGGCCAGCTAATTCTGGACACAGCCTCACTCGCTATAACCTGCGAATTGGTACCGTTGAAGTCTGACGACTGATAGACGGCGTTAGGTTAGTCTCTTGGCATTCTTACAGATACAAGGTCAGATGGGTATGAGCACGTGATCGTTAAAGTCTCGGCAGCTGAGCTCAAAGAAAACAAAAGTAATTAGAGAAAATTATGAAAAATGATTGGCTGGCTAACTGCATGGTGCAATTTGACCAAGATGATTGGTCATTTCATCCAAAAAGAACCATAAATCGTAGCATAAATAATTAGAGATCCTTGATTAATCAAAACATAAATGCCAATAAGTTAGTTGTTCATGAATCAGGCATCGTTTTTATGTATATGGCAATTGAATTTCAGGACTACTACTGAAGTGAAAGGTGAAACCAGGCTTCCAACACAAAGTCGGTGCTTAGAGTAAACCAACCGTCTGGGACTGGGAGCTCCTTCTGATATCTGCAGCATTTTCCTCCTCAAAATCAATTCTCCCTGTCCCTTCTAATCAGAATTTTCCCATTCTTCACAACACAAACAGGTTGAAATGCTCGAAAAACTCATCCAGAATCATTTCTAACATAAGTAAAGCAAAAATTACTTAATTACTAATTTAGACCGTGTTTTGTCCAAAGAACAGTTTGTAATCCAACAGACACAACGTAATCCCTGTGATGCATTAACTTTGCACAAGACACTGTTTTTACTTGAAAGAGTTTGTAGTTGCTAAGCTATCAGAAAGCATTTGCACTGAGCGCCGTGTATTCGCTCATAATAATACACGTATTACAAACTATCCCAGGCTTATTCATAGTATGTATTCATTCTAACAGTATGCATTCACTAATTATATTCTTTAGTTTTATGTACACACTCACTATCACAATGACAACCACACTTAGCAATAATAAAACCGAGCGACAAAGAGCATCAGGAGCTAGAAAGCCGGAGAAAGCCATGTAGACTGCCGCTTAAGTTGGTTTCCGAGCAGCAGTATTTGATGATCCAGGTGGGCAGAAATTAGACCTTAGACTTGTCTATCTCCCTTTAGCACCTTGGTTGTTGTCTGCAGAGCAGGCAATTCTCGGAGGAGTGGGCAATGAGCAATCTACAATTCTATGTCGAAAATTGGGCAAAGCAAAAGTAAGTACATTTTGTAGTTACTTCCACAACAAACTTCATATTGAAAAAAACCTACTTGAAGGAGTGAAATTCAACTATTTTGTATGAAGAGTTACTTAAAATTTCACATATGCATGACTAAATCCTAGCAAATGAAAGGCACACAATCATAATAAATAAAGTGCAGCAGGAGAAGTATTAAAAAAAAATTATAGACCCATCACGTGGTAAATTCAATGAATACTGAATCCCAGTCTCTTACTCTATTTTTTTCTAGAATACTCTGTGAATCTGTCCTGCACTGATTTGTACATACAAGTGGACACTATGCTTGAATGAGCACATGAAAGGAACATAAAAACAAAAGAACCAACTTTATTAAACGTCAAAAAAGAATATCGTAAGAGTAAGAGTTTACCTCTCCCCTTCCAGCTCCCTTTCTTCCTATATTTGACTACAATGACAGTTTGAAACCCACCGACAAGAAATCATCCCTGAGGAAGAAAAAAAAAAAAAAGAGTAATCCATGATATATCTTTCTATATTGTAATATCATTCCATTATTATTCCGCAGAGATTGAAAAACCTAAATCTTGCCTTCTCTAATATACTTTCAACCTAATTCCCAATCAAATCTCTAACTGAACCAAATAAGCTAAAAGGATAACTCCTAATTAGTAGAAGTACATGTCTGATGAATAATTTAAGCAATTAAAACATTGACCATAACAAAAATGATGTCTACGTAGATAGATCGAAACTAATGAAGACAGCAAAATGAAAGGTATCAGAAGTATGGAATTTGATGTTGTTTACCTCTCATTTTCATTCTTTGTACAGTCTTCTGCTACCCGATTCCTCCCATTATTTCCTCTATTCACATGGACTGAAACAAGGCTTTGTAAGCAAATCTCAACGTCATATGTGGAGGGTGCACGGTGGATCCTAACATCCTTAACTGTATTCTTTTTCAGATTATACAGAAAGATGTTCGACCTGTACTGCATCAAGAGAACTTCACTGCCACCCTTATAATAACCTAAAGGCCTTATAGCTGTCAAAGACCCAACCAACTGTTCCTGTGACACGGAAAACAATTTAGTCCACGAATCCTCAACTCCATACTCTTTCATCAGCCATACATCAGAACGAACTTGGAAGTAATTCGCAGCCACTGACAAACACCCACCCAACACTCCCACCTCCATCTTAAAATTCTTATCCTCAAACTTAGGCAGCGGCACCTCGTTATAGTCCTCAACCGCTAAATCCAACGCGACGACAATATTACATTCCTCAAACTTAAGATTCCTTCTCACCACCCAATGTAAAGCACCACAAGCATAAACCCCGTCTGTTTCCGGACATGAAAGAACGTATGGCATATCTCTAATCCTTGTCCAATAATTTCTTGCCAAGCCATAGACTTTAACCTCAGACTCGAAAAATTCATTTTGCACGCCACAAAACAGAGCAATTCTAACTAGCTTATAATCATCATGAATCAAATCATACCCAAACCCAAATACAGAAGAAATAAACATAGAAGCACCCGAATATCGCTTACGCTCGAGCGACAAAAAGGGTAAAACGCGGTGTTTTCTCGTAAATGGGTTCCAGAAAGCAATATCATCAACTATATTGGAAATACAGAGCAAACCATTGCAAGAACCGAGCAGTTTAGCACTGTGGTTGTAACACATCAAAGGATGATCGAGTTCTGAAGCGATATTGAGTGAATTGAAACTTACCCAGTAAAGATTTTTGGAGCGATTAAGGATGAGGAGTTGGTTGGAGCTGGAATTGATGGAGTTGGCGAGATGAAGTTTGACGAAATCTGGACTATCGATTAGTTTGCGCCAGGTTTTTGACACACACCTGAAACATAGAAGTTGTTTGACTTCCAGTCGGCTTAGTACATCGGCGATCATTTCCAAAGGAAGATTTGCCATCGCTTTCAAATTTCAGGTTCTAGTTCTTCTGCTGCTGTAAGAAATGAAACGGGGAAGGAAATCGTGGAGTGAGGGAAGGCATGCTTATCGGGGGACAACAAGGTCAAACTAGTGTTAACAAAAGGAAAGAGGAAAAATTTTTAAGATAGCCTTTTTTTCTACTGACATTTATGTAAATAATTAACAAAATTATTCTGATCTATAATTATATACAAATAAAAAGCATAGTGATTACATTATATGTCTAACGATTTGATTCTTTAAAAATTTAAAATAATATTCAAATATTGAATGTGCAAGTCTAGTTATAAAAATTGTCGGTAAATAATTATAAAATAAAAAATAACATATTAAATTAAAACGATTGTTGAAAATATACAAACACAATTATAACTATAGCTATGGGGCACATATGTGGCTCTTTTTAAACACAATAATGTCCCTGCGAACAATGAATTCCGAGAGAACATTACCTTCATGTAGTCTCTCAGGCTTCGGAATCTCTATCAATTACCAGGCCTATTAACGAACCATTTTACTTGACTCTGATTTTAAAATAGGAAACACACAAAGCATCTACAACAAAATACAGACGCTCAAAATCAAAAATCTGTATAATGTATTACTATATAATATATATATTTATAATCTTAAAAAAAAAGTTTGTAATTAATAACTTCTTATCAAGTTATTTTCTCTCTGTTTTTCATTTAAAAAATTATGGGATATCGTTGTTTATTTTTAAAATGAGGTTATCCTATACCTTAAGTACAGTATCGTACATTCAAACATATAAAATATTATAAATAAAAATATAAGTTATTAAAAAATATTAAGTAAATTATAAATAAATATAATATGTTACTTAAATATTATTAATTTTTGAATATATACTTGAAACGTTATGAGTATTTCAAGTAAATTGTATTTTTTTTTAAATAACTTACCAGCTGCATGTAATAGAACTCCATATTAAATAGGAAATGAATATTTTTGAGTTTTATAATAGTTGATTCTGCACGTTCTATTAAATATATACTTTTAGAAGAAAATAATGATCTAGTCTGTAATTAGTGGTATCAAAATCAAATTTTAATCTTTCAATCAAATAGCCGTGCATATCGAACGTATCTATCAAGGATTTATAAATTTTGAAATAGACTAGTATGAGTATACAAAGAACTTTACTGTGAAGAGAACGTCATAAGATTGGATTGAAAAGAGTGCGATGCAATCTCATATTAAATAGAAAAAAAAAAAGTATTTTTGATATTTATAAGGGTGGGTTTTGTACATTCTCTTAAATATGTCTTTTGAAAAAAAAATAACGGTCGAACCCATGACATGCCATTAATCATGATGTATTCCTTTTATACTAAATGTATTGATGATAAATTATACATCGCAAACACTTGAAAGTATGTTGTCACATAATATTTTTCTATAGATACCGGTTAAATTGATCTAAATCGTTCAATATATCCAAAATTCATAAATTTGCATGATTCTTATTACCTCGACTGAATAAAAACATTTCCAGTAAAAAGAAGAGTGATAATTGTACCGCATCTAAATTAGAAAATAGAAATAAAATTAAGCTTATCGTACACCTTTCCTATGTCATCTAAGGTAATAACCACTCGACTATTAAAATAATTATCTTTAAATTGGGTATTCTCAACTAAATTTTTAACAAAAAAGTATTTGAAGTCTAAATCAGTGATTAATCCAAACTTTACTTTCAAGAATAAAATACTCTTATCTCTAATAAGGAATTATATCTCGTTGTTATTACTATTTACATAGACCTCTCGCAATAATATATAATGATTGAGATTATTTAAGAAATATAATTTTTGGATGCCCAAAAAAATACTTGAAGCATGTTTGCGTAAATAGATCGAGTTACCCTATTATTAATTTCATTCTGATTTGGCCTATAATTATCAATAGCTATAATAAAGTCAAATTGGCATGAAAGTAGTCATCAAAATTAATTTTTAACTGATTTTTTCATATTTTTATTCAGATAGCAAACAAAATATTAATTATTACATAAGAAATTAATAGTAATAATATTGTCCAATTAAAAAAAATAAATTATAACTAAATTTTGTTAATTATTATTCAAAGATAAATTAGTAAAATAAAAATAAAATTAATTTTAATATGAGAAAATATTACAAAAATTAAAAAAAAATAAATATTGACCTGGGTTTGAATGGATTAGTTCGAGCTCGAAAACGATCGCCGAACTAGGCTCGAAATCGAGCCTAGGTGAGGCTCGAAAATGAGCCCTATGCTAGGCTTGATTTGGAGCCCAAGCATCGAGCCTAGTTCAGGGATCATTTTCGAACTTGAACCTGGGCTTGAAATCGAGTTCATAACGAGCCCTAAATTAAGTCCAGGCAGACTTAATAAGGGGTTGATGAGGCATGGCCACGGAAAGAAAAGTAGGGTGGTGCGATCGCGCAGGAGAGGAAAGGAAAGGAAAGGGGTGGGAGAAGGAGAGGGGTAGAGGGTGGTCCAGTGGCGGCGTGTGTAGCTTCTGGTGACCGAGTTCACCGGTTAAAAAAAAAAAAAAACTTATAATCCAAAACTTAAATTTTTACAAATTCAAACTAAATTATCTAAATACAAACAAACCAAAATTTTAACAATTATAACCATAAAATCAACATAAATAATTGTTAAAAATAACAAAAAATTTATTTATAATGCTAAATTAATTAGAATTTAAAAGAGTTACAATTTTGATTTCTTCAATTTTCTTTCTCAATTTCTAATTATTTTATTTTACTAACTTACAAACACACTCCACAAGAAATAATATATGCAAGGATAATTTATATTAACATTATGCAAACGAGGGTAATATTGTCCCAATCTTTTGTTTTTTGAAATTAGTTATATATTGGTAAGAAAAAAAAGGTGAAGTTGTCAACTTTTTTCAAGAAAAGAAAGGGGTGGTTTCATAATTTGACGAATTTAGAAATCTAAGTAGTACCAACCACTTGGAGGAAAATGAATGAATTGAAATTTAATTTTGTAATTTAATTAATTATTTAAAAAGTAAACTCACATTTCGTGGTATTTAAAGAGCTGGACTAAGTTGAATTTCACTAGTTTAATCCCACCCCTTTGATGCCTTCGCTCGTATTTATCTCCGAGAATTTTTTAAATAAAAGTTGCTTGGATGATTTTGTTACCGTACAATAATACCATTTACTTTCTCGTTTTTAGAATACAATGATAATATATATATATTAATAATTATTTAACTGTCATCTATTTATACAAATAAATTTATTTATATTTATACAATTTGATTATAGCGCAAAATTTATGAAATAAAAAATTAACATATTTTATGCTTTGTAACATATTGACATTTTTTTACTTTTATATTTCAACATAATACAATGCCAATGTTAGTTTATAGATATTTATTTGGGTAAATAATTTTAAATATATAATATAATTTAAAAAATCGGTTATACTTTGAACCATGCATATTGTTTGGATTTTATGCATGGCACGTTTTCATTGCCAAAACTCCCATTTTAGCCCTTAGATTAGGGGCAAATATTGGTCTTTTGACATTCTGCTTAGGGCAATTTAAAACAAATAATTTTATTATTAAGCAAACCATGGTATTTCTCAAGCATTAATCGCTTGATTTTAAGAGTGAAACGTGGAGCTTTAAAGTTGAGAGACGTCTCAGTTTTTGAGAACACATAGCTTGAGGATGAAACCCTTTTTGCATGGAAATAGAGCATCCAGGCAGAGAACGAGAATCCACGGGACAACAAAATACAAAATCCACCTTAGTACAGCAATTTTTGTCGTGTCATTCTCTCAAAGAGGATAACAAGTTTGAATATAACAAATCCGGGTTAGAAATTCAACAAGAAGATTAAGGCGGATGGCATTGCACGGCACTGGGGAAAGTAAAAATCCCCAGAATTTCACTTTGAGTAAAATTCTACCAGATAAGTTACTGAATGCTGAACAATTTGTGCATGTATATAAATGCACGCTATGCTTGAACTATTTCATGCATGAACCTAACCTGTACCTTGCAACTGAAACTAGGAAACTATCTCACTGCATTCTTCAAAGCAAGCTCAACACTATCAGAAATATTTCCTACCCCCATTTCTTCACTACTTCCGTTGCTGATGCTGCTCAAATGCTTCAAGAGTCCGCACTGGGAAAAACTGCGACAAATCAACAACCATGTCAACTACATCATAAAAAAACAGAAGGGGGGGGGGGTGGCATATTATACTTAATACGTTAACTTGGCTCATTTGCATATAAAACTACTCGGCCAAACTAACCAGTTAAACCAACTGAAAAATAAAGAAGTACCGTCTTACACCCAATTAGAAATCTTAGCAACAAAGAGGCACATACTCAAATGGGCCCAGAGATTGGGTGGCATCAGTTTATCAGATCTGGTTACATAAATCCTTAATATTATTGCAATTTTTACCATAACTGTATAATTTACAGAAAATTATCGATACAGCATGGTACAACTGAAATATTATAGGCTTTCTAGCATGGAGGCAAGGGAAGATATCCTTCGTTACCTGCCAGATGATGATTCTGCTCCAGCTTCCTTGGAGAAAAGAAATAGTAACCAAAATTTCAGTTTCATTTTTTGGTAAATAGAAAAAAAGGGGAAAGGGAAATCAAAGAACAGATTGTCATTGATATCTAACCTGAAGATCAATCACAATGTGGAATGCTCGCTGCAAATTGAGCCACCCAGAAAGCATAACCACCCAGAACCAAGCCCATGTACATGCTTTTTAAAACATCTTATGCTATCTTTATAACATTGTTTCTCGGAGTATTTCACTTTAAGCATTACTATCAAACTGATTCTTTCTAGTTAGAACCTCAAAACTAATCCAATGCTGGACTCAGAATCATTGAAGAGAAATACCAAAGCTTTTTGCACTTCACAAACTAGTGAAAAATGAATCCATTCAGGATAGAATAAATTTGTTTCAGCCATTCATGTCAGTGCTACGAACTGCAAACAACCTATTATTTATTATCTTTTCTTGGAAAATCTTACATTAGTCAATGTTTCTCTTTCGACTATCTAAAACAAAAACATAGGCACTACTGAAAGCATACAAAATCTAGTGCAGTTCTTCTAACGTAAGTGTGACATATGTTAAAGAAGCATCCCTTCTTTACCATTTTCCTTCAACTTGTGATATTGTTGTATGCTAGACTGCAACCCACTCTGTCACATCAACCTAAGAAATTCAAAACTAGTGATAACCAGATCAATTAATTTATTGAAATTGAGATAATGAATAAGCAGCAATTCTCCCAAAAGAAGGTAATAAGTATTTTATTTTGATTTTCCAAGATTAAAGAGAATCCAAAAGTACCAATTGTAGCTAATAAGCAAGCATCAAATATGGTAAAATTTACCAACTTACCTCTCTTCTCACTTTGTTCCCGTCCAGCATAATTGATTATAAAACCAGTTTAAATCCTATTGAGAGGAAATCATCCCTGAGAGGAACACACAGGCATTATGTCAGAGAAGATATAATGATTAAAACACGGCATGTATATCTTGCATTCAGATTGAAATGTCTTAGAAATTCGCCAAAGAAATAAGGAAGCCGAGAGTTAAAATCAGAAGTTTATCTTGTTTATTTAAAGATTAGGAAATGTTTCTACAATGATAACAACATTACAATTGTTAAGAAGATAGCTTCGGGAGAAAAAAAAAAGAATTGAGTTAATGATATCTCACCTCTTCTTCCTAATTTGTTTCGTGTTTTCCCGTATCTCTTGTGGCTTCTTCTTACCACTTCCACAGCCACCACTATTGAGTGGCAAGAGGCTTTCCACATATATGTATGCCACAAATGAATCAGGACTACCATTAATATTCACAGTCTTCAGTTTTTTCCGTTTCAAATCATACCATACAAGCTTTTCACCATTCAACTCAATGAGAACGTTATCACCACCATCCCCATGTGAATAAATTAAAGGTCTCAAGAACCTAAGAGAACTTATGGTTCTACACCGTTCGATTGAAAACAACTTAGTCCATGATTCCTTCACCCCATATTCCTTCATCATCCACACATCAATTTTCACTAGATCATAATTACACATGGCGCACAAATGCCCCTCCAAAACCCCCACATCCAACACGAAATCTTTGGCAAAATCATCAAAATCAGGCTGTGGCAATACACTAAACTCTTCAACCCCAAGATCAAAAGAAACTATCATATTATCTACACCAAACTCAGGCCTACGAGGCGAAACCCAATGTAATACACCGGTAGCATATACACCATAGCCTCTTCTATGCAAAAGATGGTAATAAAATTGAAACATAAAACGAAGATAATTTGGTAAGTTCTTAATCCTTCTCCAGGATTTAGTTTTCAAACTGAAAACCTTAACTTCATAATCAATAAACCAACCCAAATGGTCATCCTCATCTTTCTTAAACTGCACCATCCTCACAACTTTATAATCATCATTAACAAAATCATGACCAAACCCGTAAAACACAAAAGCCCTAATACAAGATTCTTCAGGTAAATCAACATAAGCAACCGGTAACTTATAGAGCTTCCTAGTTGCCGGGTTAAACAAAGCGATATCTTGTTCAGAGTTAGATAAAGCAAGCAGCCCATTGCATGAACCAAAAACTTCAGTACCACTCCAAATACTTTCTGGGTAGTAGTTAAAAGGGACAGCTCTATCGAGAGAATCAAGGTCCACGGAATAAAGATGCAAACCTTTGAGAATCAAACTGAGATGCGATTTCGTCGAAATGGAATGGTTCAGGTGAAGTTTGATGAAATCTGGATCGTCGATAATAGAACACAACGGTCTCGAACAACAGCGGAAACGCAACAGAGCTTTTACAGGTAACTGACAGAACGCGTCGGTTATTAGATCTAGCGGGAATTTTGACATTGTTGTTTCTGGGATTTGCATTCGATGAGGTGAAAAATGAAACGATATGAAATGGAGGCGAAGTAAATTAAAGGAAACGCGGAAGGTAAACAAGAAGAGTGGAGGCGAAGAGATAGAGAAGGGTGACGCAGGAGGGACAGATGGTGTGCTTTGGGGAACGTGTGAGATCATTTATGACGTGGATCCGAATTTCCATAAATGGATATCGGACCAGGTTCAATTATTGCCGATGGGTCTGAGTATCCGAGTTTCCACAAATGGAAAGCGGGTCACTTTTGGGTCACTGGCGGATGGTGGGCCTTTCCTTTGCAAAACAGGAGCGAGTTAGCCCCATAGGTCTGCTTCTCTCTTAACAGATTCTTTGTTTTGTCTTGTGAGAAATCAAAATCAAATGATAAAGTTTCTTGACTTGATTAAACAGTTTGGGTTTATTGACGGCCAATCTGCACAAATTCCTTGACAAAAATAAAACGGAATTCGTTTCGCAAGAGAATTAGATTGGCGTTCAGTCGTTTTGAAGCTGAAAGGACAGCCAACACAGCGACCGTGGCCATCGTCAACTAAAAATAATTTTTACTATTTCAATGGGAAAGTGCAGAAGCTGCAGCAACGTGATGATAGAGGTAACTGAAGTAGAAGGACTGTCGGTAGAATCTCAGAAGCAGAATTTCATTACATGCCAAGGGAAACAACCATATAATTGTCCCTGTTTGGCATGGATATGATCTCTTTGAACATTATGAAAAAGCTGTGCTTGCAAATTTCCTCACAGAAAAATAAAGACATAACTGGAAAATAGCAACAAATTACAATGAAGAACTGATTGAATCGTCAGTCTCTCTGCCAATATTGTTGTTCCTATCGTGCTTCAATTTGATTATAACAACTCTTTGCCAGGAGTCCAGCCTGAAACAAACAAGGATCAAGTAATGACTTGTTTTGTCAAGGCATGATAATCAGTATAAACTATATGATATCTTGAAGTCTCAAACATTTGCACATTGCTAGAAGCAGACTCTGCAGAGAGCCTAAATCATTAAAATGTGAATAGAAGTTATTTAGATAACTACTCTATGCAGATCTAAGAAACTAAGGGTACCAACTATAAATTGTATCATACACATCCAATTTGGTATGTTAATTAAACTCTCGCTGTGTTCTGGGAATCAGCTTCGGCTATTGTGCTTGCTGTCCTTTTTGCTCACAAAGTCTTGCATTATTATTGTCTGGAAAAGATCTTTCATGGTAACAGATACTGAAGGAAGAATACCATGAGTTTGATCATTCCTGGCTATCCTCTTTTGCAGGTGATATCAATAGAATGCAATTTAGCTCGGGACCCTCGTGCCCAAACTCCTTCATCACCAAGAGAATTTCTCCGACATCAGCGTGTCATGAGCAGAAGTATCATGAAATTCTGCAGGCCCAACATCAGAAACAGCAATTATATGGGTCATGATTGGGTTGCTAGGGCTAGTGACAAAACATGATGAATCGTTTTGATGAGAAGAGAATCTTTACATGGTGACATCTGCAAGTCTCAAACAATTAAAAACACAATTTAGAGTTCAATGGCATCTCATTTAATTTGAACAATTAACATGGCTGTGAGTATTAAAAAGAAGAAGAAAAACAGAGTATGTTATTTCACCTCTTCTAGCCAGTTTCTTACTTCTTTTACACTTCCTGCTGGTGCTTCTACCGATCAATCCACGAATTTTTTTTCTCAAGGAATTTGTGCAGATTGGCCATTAATAAACCCAAACCGTTCAATCAAATCAAGAAATTAACATTTGATATTGATTTCTCATAAGACAAAACAAAGAATCTGTTGAAAGAGAAGCAAACCGATAGGACTAACACACTTCTGTTTGGAAAGGGAAAGGCCCACCATCCGCCAGTGAACCAAAAGTGACCCGCTTTCCATTTTTGGAAACTCATCAGTATATGATGATCTTACACGTTCACCATGCCACGCCATCTGTCGCTACTGCGTCACCCTTCTCTGTCTCTTCGCCTCCACTCTTCCTGTTGCTTCTGCACGTTTCTTTTTTCATCTCATAGAATACAAATCCCAGAAACAAAATTGTCAGAAGTCCCACTAGATCTAATAACCGACGCGTTCTATCAGTTACCTGTAAAAAGTTCTGTTGCGTTATAAAATTAGAAGAAAAGCAAGTCCTTTTGTACTGGAAATGGGAAAGAATGACGACTTAATCATTTCTGAAATATGGATATCAAAGAACTGATACTTTATACACTTCTGAAGATTTGCATATAGTTTTTAATATAGATGATTGGTCAAGAACCTGGAAAACCTATCCGCAGGTAGCTGGGATCTGCTTTCCAACTAGAATTGCTTCGACATTGGAACAGAAAGATGTTGCTGGACCCTTATCATCAACGCCATTGAACACCAAGTTTATGTCTCCGATCTCAACATTTTTGCATGTAATGTCTTCCCTGCACAAAGGACTTACAGCAATCTTGGGGGAAGAAGTTCCTCGGATGTTTCTGAAACTCACATTGCTGATCTTCACCCGTGAAGGAACCTGCAAAACAAGTTAATTTCATCAGCCAGTAGTCCTGGGAGATGAAACATGAGTTGTGAGTGTTTATGTACCTTTATGTTACAAGAATTATATGGCAGTATTGCTCATCTATGACGATAAGAGTTCCAACATTGTTCAAGAGAAGATCTTCGAATGTGAAATTGGAAGCGATTCCTGCCTGAGAATTGTTAGAGGAACAATATAGTTAGTTAGTTAGTTAAATGTGATTAGTTGAGTTGTAAGTAGCAATTAATTAGTTATTAAATGGACAACTCTGCATATATATGGGTGGACAATTGTATTTTGAAATAACAGTTGCAGATATATCAGCTTAGCTTCTTCCTTTCTGCTTCTTTCTTCGTGCTCTGTTTTTGTCTTCTTGATCAACATGGTATCAGAGCAATAATCTTGCTGCGTTTCTATCAAAAGTTCCTTTGGTTTCTGGTTCGAGACATCTTGTAATTCATTTTGATTAGAATGGATTCACCACCATCAGCAAATATGACTGGATCAAGATTGTACTCAATGAGATCAGCCATTGACGATCCTTCCAGTCCTTATTTCTTGCATCATTCGGATAATCCAGGTTTGGTTTTAATTTCTCAACCATGAACAGGAGATAACAATGCATCTTGGAGTAGAGATATGTTGATTGTATTGTCTGTTAAGAATAAACGTGGATTTGTTGATGGATCTATAGTTAAACCTATAGATACAGAGTCTCAACTTTTGAATTTGTGGATCAGGAACAATGATATGGTGATTTCATGGTTGTTAAATTCAGTTTCTAAAGACATATATGCTAGCATAATCTTTGCTAATTCTGCATATGAGATTTGGACTGATTTAAAGGAGCATTTTTAACAATAGAATGGTCCTTGAATTTTCCAACTTAAACAAGAGCTCATGAATCTAACTCAAGATCAACAATCAGTTAGCATCTATTTTAATAAGCTGAAAATAATTTGGAAAGAATTGAATAATTACAGAACGATATACAACTGTAAAAAAATTGAGGTGTGGAGGTGTCAAGGAACTTGATATGCATTATCAAATGGAATATATCATATCTTTTCTTACAGGATTAAATGATTCATTCTTATAAATCAGAGGGCAATTGTTACTCAAAGATCCATTGTCGCCAATAAATAAAGTATTTGCACTTATTTCTCAAGAAGAACAACAAAGAAGGATTGGTGTTCCAGCTGATAATAATCCTTCCACGGAATTTGTTGCAAGAGCTACTCAATCTAACAAACATGGAGTTACTGGGTCTAGTGGTCAATCTAGTTCTAGAAATGCATACGGGAACAAAAGAAAAAGAAAAAGGCCTTTTTGCACTCATTGTAATTTGCATGGACATATTATTAATAGATGCTATAAGTTGCATGGTTATCTTCCTGAATATAAGCCAAAACAGAAGGATAATTTTTCAGCCAACAATATGAATGCAGTTAATCAAGTTTCCTCAATTGTGCAGTTTACGATTCCAGCATTGGAAATTTTGTTCAAAACCTTAATCCACTTTAGTATGAACAACTAATGTAAATATTATCCAATCATTTGAGTTCTATAGTAAATATTAATAATAATGATTCTGCATCAGCTTCTTCCACTGCAGGTACTTGTTTTTCTTTGTCTGTTACATACATGTTAGTATCTTCAAAACTTTGGGTGATTTATTCAGGAGCAATTCGTCATATGTATAAGATCTATTCTGTAGTCTTCAGTCACATTACCAAATTAGACTACAATTTCTGTGAATTTATGTAGTGATATCAAACTCTGCAAACTTGATTACTCTCTGAGATGTTCTATATGTGCCTCAATTTAAAATTAATTTTCCTTCTATTAGTGCTCTGACTTCATGTTTTTAGCTCACTATTAGTTTTCTTTCTAATTTCTTTAAAATTCAGGCATAATCAACAAGAGGATGATTGGCAAAGGTAAGAAAATTGCTGTTTTTTTATGTTTTTAATACTAATGCTTTACATTCAACGTCCACAGCATCTGTCAATTTGGCTTCAGCTTATATTTAACAAAATCGTCTTGGCCACCTATCTACTAAGTGTTTAGATAGTTTGAAATACAAATTGTCATGCGATACTTCTATGTTAAACAATAAAACTTCTCCTTGTTATGTTTGCCCCCTGGCTAAACAGAGAAAATTATCTTTTGTTTCTTATAATAAACTTTTTAAAATTTCTTTCAATCTTATTCACTGCGATATATGGGGTTCATTTCATGTTGAATCTCATGCTAGTCATAGATATTTTTCTTACATTGGTTAATGATTGTTCTCGGTTTACTTAGGTTTACTTGTTGAAGCATAAATCTAATGTTACCACTATTATTCCTAAGTTTTTTAAAATGATTTCTACTCAATTTGATGCGAAGATTAAGACCTTCAGATCTGATAATACTTCTAAATTACATTTTATTGAGTTTTTTGCCGATATAAGAGTCTTGCATTAATTTTTCTTATGTTGAGAGGCCGCAACAAAATTCTGTAGTTAAGAGAAAACATCAACATTTGTTAAATATTGCTCGAGCATTATATTTCCAATCTCGGGTTCTCATTCAATTCTGGAGTGAATGTATTCTTACTGCTACATTCATTGTTAATCGAACTCCACATCCATTGCTTCAACATAAAACTCCTTTTGAGATTTTGCATGGCACAAGTATAAATTATTCCTTTTTCAAGATGTTTGATTGCCTTGTACTTGCATCTATTCTTCAAGGTTGTCGTATCAAGTTTCAGCCAAGATATACATTATATATTTTCCTTGGTTATCCTCCTAGATTAAAAGGTTACAAGCTGTATGATATGGTCTCTAAGCAAATCTTTATTTCTCGTGATGTGGCGTTTCATGAAGAAGTATTTCCATATCATTCTATTTGTGCCTCGGATAAGTTGATCGATCCTTTTCCAGCATTGGTTCTTCTTGTTGTATCTACAACTATAGATCCTAATGTGAAACAAGCATCATCTGGTGTTCAAAGTTCTAACATTGCATCAGATTCCTTACATAAACCTGATTTAATTTCCACCAATGTTGATTTTCCTAATGTAGATACATATGCACCAGCATCTACATCAGATTCTCTACACAAGTCTGATCTAATTTTAACTCATATAGACATTCTTAATACTAATGTAACTGCACCAGAATCTATTATTTCTCCACCTCTTCGAAGATCTACTCAGATTATCAAACCTCCTTCTTATCTTAGAAATTTTCATTGCAATCTGTTAACTCATACCAGTCCCCCATCTATTCTTCCTAAATATCCTTTATAACATGTTTTGTCTTATGACTCTTTGTCTTCAATCTATAAGTTTTTTTGTTTGAATGTTTCTTCTAAAATTAAACCGTAATTTTGTTATGAAGTTGTAAAGTTACTTCAGTGGCGTGCTGTTATGCATGATTAATTCAACGTTCTAGAATTGAATAACACCTGGTCAATTGTACCTCTACCACATGGTAAACATTTTATTGGCTGCAAATAGGTTTATAAAATTAAATACAAATCTGATGGTTCCATTGAGAGGCATAAAGCTAGATTGGTTGCTAAAAGTTATACACAATAAGAAGGTCTTGATTATATTGAGACATTCTCTATTGTTGCTGAACTTGTTACTATCAAAGTACTTCTAGTACTTGTTGCTATTCATAAATGGCATTTGATTCAGTTAGATGTCAATAATGCTTTTTTCCACGGTGTTCTTTTTGAAGAAGCACGGTGTAAACTTCACAAGTCTATATATAGACTTAAGCAAGCTTCTCGGCAATGATATTCTAAGTTTTCTCATATTCTAATTTAGCATGGTTTTCAGCAATCAATGTCAGATTATTCCTTGTTTACCAAAGGTCAAGGTTCTAATTTTATGACTCTACTCATATATGTTGATGATATAATTCTCACAGGTCCTCATCTTCCAGTTCTTCAAGCTATCAAATCTTTTCTTCATTCTCAGTTTAAGTTAAAGGATTTGGGACCCTTAAAGTATTTCTTAGGGTTGAGATTGTAACTTCTTCTAAAGGTATTGTTCTATCTCAATAACAGTATACTCTTAAGTTATTAGAAGATGCTGGTTAACTAGCATGCAAGCCTATTTCTACGCTTATGGATCCAAAATTAAAACTGCTTACTTCTGAAGGTGACTTGGTTCTTGATGTATGTTCTTATCGTAGGCTCATTGGCAAATTATTGTATTTTACATTATCTCACCTGATATCACATTTGCTGTATACAAGCTCAATCAATTCTTAACCAAACCACAAATGCCTCATTTACAAGCTGTTCATTATTTGTTCACTCCAGATCAAGGTTTACATTTTTCAACAAATTCTGGCTCTCTTATTCAGCTTCAAGCCTTTTTAGATGCTGATTGGGGTTCTTATTTGGACTCCAGAAAATGGATTACAAGTTATTGCATTTTTCTTTAGTCTTCTTTAGTTTTTTGGAAAGCAAAGAAACAGTCAACTATTTCTAGGTCATTTGTGGAAGTTGAATATCATGTCTTAGCTTCTACTGTTAGTAAACTTATCTGGTTACAACAGTTAGTTAATGATTTTCAGATTCAGCTTTCATCTTCTACTCTTATATTCTGTGATAACCAAGCTGCTATTCATATTGCAACCAATCCCACTTTTCGTGAACGAACAAAACATATTGAGATTGGTTGTCATTTTGTTCGTGACAGAATTGCTATGGCACCACTAAACTTCTCCTTATATGATCCCAACATCTACTAGCTGATATGTTTACTAAACTATTATCTTCATCAGCCTTGTTGCCTCTTCTTTCCAAGATGTCAGCGAAGGATATTTACTACCCATCTTAAGAGGGAGTATTAGAGGAATAATATAGTTAGTTAGTTAGTTAAATGTGATTAGTTGAGTTGTAAGTAGTAATTAGTTAGTTATTAAATGAACAACTCTGTATATATATATGGGTAGACAATTGTATTTTGAAATAACAGTTGCAGAAGTTTCAGCTTAGCTTCTTCCTTTCTGCTTCTTTCTTCGTGCTCTGTTTTTGTCTTCTTGATCAACAAGAATCAGGCCATGTTTTGATTCTAAACCATTGCTTGTGCTTGTAAAGATACAGTTTCTCACTGTCAATCCGACAGCATCTTCTTCATTTTCATACTTTCCGAGGCTGCTGACATTGAGCACATGTCCCGGTCCGCAGAAAACATCGAAGACTAAGACGTTTTGGTTGCCTTGACCAAGAGAGACACAATCATCACCCGTGGCTATCACTGAATGTGATATCATAATGCCATTTGATCTTCAAATGGGAATTCCGTCAGTGTCGGGACTCTCCGTGGGTGCCGAGATTTTAAGGTTATTTAGCTGCAAGTTGCAGCGACCCAAAATGTTGATGCGGAAAAATTTGCTATCAACAGATTGTATTCCGGAAATTGTCGAGTCGTTCAGGAAATTGAAAAGTGTAGACTGTCAAACAACAGAGAAAAACGAAATACGTAGGCAATAAAATCATCAGGTGTTAAGCATGAGCTATACCTTTATCCTATTTTTCTATTCATACAACGTTGGATTAAAAAATGGAGCACGATTATCAAGACTTGCGATGGGAAGCTTGCAGTTTGAATTCTTGTGGCACTGATTTTCTGTCCATGCAGTTGCACCCTGGCCATGGAGAGTTCCACCGCCCGTAAGGGTAAGTTTCTGAGATATTTAAAATGATCCAGCTTTCCTTATTTATGCTCAAGTTGACAGACCAGCTGGAGCCAGGACAAGTCCTTCAAGTTGGGAAGGAAATTGGTGCTTTGCACGGACCCTCAAACTCGACTAAAGTCACTAAATATTTTCCTGGTGGAACCAATACTTTGCTGTTGTCATCCGCAATGCCGTCGGCCCTGGCACCGAAGTCCTTGACGTTGAAAACTCCATTAGCTGCGTCGATGTTTCCCTGGCCAAAGTAAACAAAACTAGCATGGAAAATACCTTCTGGAAGTAGAAACCGAAACCCATTTTGAGCTTAACGAAATGAATTAATTATGATACGCGATTATTTGCTGTTCTCAATCAGCGGCTTTAGATTTTGTTTGTTGGTAGATGAATCAATGCATTGTGGAGAGAATTATAACGTAGTGAGAGTGAAGTTCCTCCACTAATTCTAGAAGAAACTTCCATATAGAAATTTAGGCTTTTTAAACAAAAGCAAGGGTTGTTGTTTAAGAGTAACTTCCTTTGCACAAGTCTGGATAAGCTGGTTATATTCCCATTGATTTTTCTCTTTATTGCGACTTCGGCAATACAATTTCCAGCAAATTCTGGTTACAGTTGCCAATTACTAAGAGAAAGACAAGCATTAAAACTTGTTTAGTGTCATGTTTAGACAAATGGATGAGAACTAAATTGTAACTGCATGCATCAAATGAGTCCATATCCAACTTTCAAAGTAGAGATCAAACAATATCCAAGACAGTGATAATAGCAACTACGTGGCAGATTATCCGAAGATTATGATGCGACAGACAATAATTGTAAGCAAAAAATTGGAATGAGGTAAATAATTTACGAATGCAATGCATACGAAGAGTGTTGGGACAACTAACGCAGACGACAAATTTAAGAACGTGTTCGTAGTAGATGACAAAAAACGAAGCTTCCCAAATATATTTACCTCATTCAATGTAGCTTACTTCATGTGTATACAAAATATAAAAATAAAAAATAATTATAATATAATTGCATTATTTGAGTGGACAACAATCTCTTGGTGGCCGCAACCAAATGGGCAAAATTACAAGCCTTGAGGATAATTTTCTATCAGAGTCATGGTTATGCTAATTGTTGATCTTGATTCGTGTCACAGCATCAGAGAATCACACGTCAATAATCACTTTCGGATTGGGCTTCCTGGGCCCCGAAATGCTGCATTATTGCAATGGCAATGAATGGTGTGGCCTCCTCCTCTTCCACGCTCCACACATTTCGCAGCCCTTGGACGTTTGTCCATATCACTTATCCTTTCTTTTCGTGACACGTGGTACCTTTTCAAGGTTTTCGCCATTCATTCCTCATTATTTTATCAATGGAAAGTCCCGATTGCCCTCCATGATTGAATATTAAACTCGCGAAACTGGGGTTAAGGCCGTCCAAGAAATTGAGCATCGCTAGAATTTAGTTGCCTGTGAGTTAAAAAGACTTCAGCGCCGTTAAGAACTGTGCATTCATAGCCATTTCCCATCCCCTTGTACGGCTTCAAGTAGACTATTCTCAGTTTAATTGTGGATAATTGCCACCCACTCGGCCTTCTCTCGTTGGCTCAACTTCTCTTCTTCTCTAATCTAACAAAATATTAAATAAAATAATTTTATTATATTAATATATTTAATATTATAAAATTATTTAATTAATAAAATATAAAAATTATTAATTAATAATAAATAAAAAATTAAAAAATATTTTATTTTATTAATAAAATAATTTTATTATATTAGTTATATAAATTACACTACCTAAAATTTTCTTTGGCAGTTATTAAGCTAATCATACGATGCTATGTCCTAGTAAGTTTTTAAGTAATTATTATTTAATAATTAAATAACCTCACAAATTAAGAATAAATTAATTTTTTTTTATGAAAAAATTTAAAATGATTTAATGAGAAATATTTATTTGCTCCAGACAAAAAAGAAATTGTCAAAAAATACAAAAGCAAGTTGGCTTCTACTCCTCATAATTAAAGTATAAAGGAAAGGACCAACCCCGGTTGCTACCTCCATTTCCGAACTTCTCCGTTTTCTCTCTTTATCTCCTTAAACGAACTGAAAGGTGATCGCTCTCATGGATCATTCGAATTCTGATGACGCTAAGACCCCGCTTCTCCCTTCCCGTGATCCACTCCAACAGTCACCAAGCTCCCATCGTTTTTCATTCAACTCCATTTTCACACCGAACAATTTCTACATCCTCCTGGGGCCTCTTCTCTGTGCGGTCATATGCGTCTGTGTCAAGCTCGACGGCCCCGCGACGAGCCGGAACATGTTGGCAGTTCTCGCTTGGATCTTCGCCTGGTGGATGACGGAGGCTGTTCCCATGCCCATCACCTCCATGTCACCTTTGTTTCTGTTTCCTCTCTTCGGAATTTCTTCTGCAGACAGCGTTGCTCATTCTTACATGGACGACGTTATTGCCCTTGTTCTCGGAAGCTTTATTCTTGCTCTCGCTGTTGAGCATTACAACATTCACAGAAGATTGGCCTTAAATGTAAGTTCCTTTTTTTCTTTTTTCTTTTTTTTTTTTCCTTTTTTGGGTTATATTTTGTTAAATTTCTTAAGTTTCTGATAATAATTTATGGGCTACACAGATGACTTTACTGTTCTGTGGAGAGCCGCTGAATCCGCCCATGCTGCTGCTGGGAATCTGTGGAACGACAGCGTTCGTGAGCATGTGGATGCATAACGTGGCAGCAGCAGTGATAATGATGCCTGTGGCCACTGGGATCTTGCGTAATATGCCAACAGGTCCCACCCAATCAAACGACGTGAAGAAGTTCTGCAAAGCTGTTGTGCTCGGGGTGATATACGCTGTAGCTGTGGGAGGGATGAGCACACTTACTGGGACAGGAGTCAACCTGATATTGGCGGGGATGTGGAAGAGTTATTTTCCGGAGGCTAACCCAATTAGCTTCAGTACTTGGATCTTTTTCGGATTTCCCTTGGCTTTAGTCATTTTGTTTGCTCTGTGGACCGTTTTGTGTTTGTTGTATTGTCCAAGAGGTTCAACGCAAGCTTTGTCTGAATATTTGGACAAAGCCCATCTCACAAGAGAGCTTGAAATGTTAGGTAAGACCTAAGCCTGCCGAACAAAACCATCCTACTGTTCTGCAAGAATATTTTTGTCTTTTTAGTGTATAATAATACTATAGGCCTTTTGATTTATTTTTTCCGAGTTTTGATTACAGAGTCTGATGTTTGACAGGTCCAATGTCTTTTGCCGAGAAGACAATACTAGGTGTATTCGGGGTGAGCTTTTTGAGCACTGTAATTCTTTTTCTGATGGTAATTATGCTGGAAATGTTATTCATTTGAATCGGAATTACGAAATGGGTGGTGCAGATGCTAATAGTATTGTGGATGACAAGAAGCATAACAGATGATATTCCTGGTTGGGGAGCTCTCTTCCATGGACTCGCTGGTGATGGAACTGCCTGTGTGAGTATTCTTGATAACTTCAGTAGATGAATGATTCACATTGAATCAACACCTTGTATGATCTAATTCTATAATTAACATTTTTCCAGGTTATGATGGCAACATTATTGTTCATAATTCCAAGCATGAAGCGAAAGGGAGAGAAACTGATGGATTGGAACAAATGCAAGAAGATTCCATGGAACATTATATTGCTGCTAGGAGCTGGTTTTGCCATAGCTGATGGAGTAAAATCTAGTGGCCTTGCTGATATTCTGTCAAGAGCATTGGATTTCCTGGAGTCGGCTCCATATTTAGCTATTACACCAATTGTCTGTTTGATCAGCGCGACCATTACCGAATTCACATCAAACAATTCGACCACAACCCTGGTTGTTCCACTGTTGATCCAAATAGCACAAACTATGCATGTTCATCCATTACTTTTTATGGTTCCTGGAGCAATTGGAGCACAATTTTCTTTCTTGCTGCCAACAGGGACACCTTCAAATATTGTTGGATTCACAACTGGGCATATTGACATTAAAGATATGTTCAAGGTTGGGTTGCCCCTGAAAATTGCCGGCATTGCTGCTCTGTCCATTCTGATGCCTACGCTCGGTAAACATATTCTTTTTGCACCAAACATCAGTCATTTTCTGATTTCCTGTGAAATTATATTGATAAATTTGGCTATACCGCAGGTGCATTTGTGTTTGGAACCAATGGGGACGTTCAAGTCAAGTCTCGGTAACCATCCACGGGGCAACCCGTTCAGGACTAACATAAGTTCTGGTGATTAATGAGATGATGGTGTATATTGATGCTGGAAGATATGAGTGGGAGGAAGGGCATCGAAAAGAGATTTCTCCATCCCCTGCATTGTCTCTCTGTAGATTCTGCATTTTGTTTTATACAGTTATGGCAAATAATTGTGTATCCAGTGAAATTTGTATGATCTAATTCTATAATCAGCTTGTGGTATTCGTAATGAATGGGCAGAGTAGTATTAAGGTCCAGCGCATGTGGGTTAGTTAGATGGCTTCAATCCAGGTCTCGTAATAAAATTCAGTTAAATTTAGGACTCAGTTTGATACAAATAGAAAAATTATACATTTTGTGTGGAATAGCATCACAAATTAGGAAACCCATTATTATTGTAACGTTACCTATTTATGTTCTTACCTATTGGCCCCGTAATTGTTTTCAAGTTCTTGAGTTCTGGAAACACAAAAATTGAATCAAATCATATTGACGCTGTTGGTTTGATTTTTAGGTTGAATTTAGTCTAAATTAAATTAATTTTTTTGATTTGAATTTAAATTGAACCAAATTTAAATTTATTAGTTTAATTTGGTTGAATTTATTAATTATCTTCTGTTAGTTAAGATAAATCAAAATTAATAATCTTGATTCTATTTTATATTAAACTTAAATCAAATTAAATTTTGTTTATTTTTAAAAATTAAAATATTCTTTTAATCTATTTTATCATTATCTTTTAAATATTTAGTATGACGTAATATAATTTATAATAAAAATTTTAAAATATATTTTAATAAATTTATAAATTAATTTTATATTTTATAATTTTAATAATAATAAAAAATAAAAAATAAATTTATTAAAAACGATTGCGGCTGTTAAATTTTAGTCCGATGACTTGTTAAAAGATTAAGACAAAGGATTAAACTAGGGGCTGGGATTGCATTCTCTCTTACAAACGCAATTAACACGTGCTGTACAATCCACGTGCTGAATTTAAATTACTAAATTGACCTCGAAAAATAAGGAAACAAAATCAGAATCTTGTTTCATAAGCAGTTGGAAAATCCATGAGTTAATTCCACAACATTCTACAAAGACTAACGATTCTCGTGCCTTTAGCTATTTGTTCTTTGGTATTTTATGTCAGTTAGTAAAAGTGCTTAGGTGTGATCAAGCACAACCTTCTCTCCTCCTCTCCAGCAATCGCACCCCGCCAACTCAACCGAGTCCCACTTCCTTCATACTTGCCATAGAATCCTCCACGTGTACCTCCTTTCTCTCATCTCTCTCACCAATCACAATCCTCCACACCAGAAAAATTATATGTACACGTTTACCTACGCGTCTCACTATCCTCGTGCATGAATCGCAGTACTCAGGACCGAAAGCACACCTTCAACCGAAAGACTCATTCTTACCCAACTGCTACAATGAAGCAGAGTTTTCTTTCTCTCTCCCTCTCCCTCCTCCTCTTCCTCCCACTACTCGCCACCGGCTTCTCCACGGGGTTATGACCGGAGGCTGGTCGCCGATAAAAGAACCGAACGATCGTCACGTGATAGAGATCGGAGAATTCATGGTGACCGAGTACAGCAAGCAGTCAAAGGCAGAGTTGAAGTTCCAGAACGTGGTGGAGAGCGAGTCCCAGGTGGTTGCAGGGATGAATTACCGTATGATATTGAGGGCAAATGACGGGACTGCGACGAACAAATATGACGCCGTCGTGTGGGAGAAGCCATGGGAGCATTTCAGGAACCGCACTTCGTTTAAGCCCGTGTAACGTGCAATGCGTTTAGCGTTGCTGTTGCATGCAATGTAATGAAATCTGAGAATAAAGATTATTAGCTATTGAAATTCTTTTGATTATTTTTTTCCTGAAATTTCTGGGTTTTCTTTTTTTTTTTAATCATTATTATTATCGCTAAATCAAACTGGCAATCCAAAATCAGTGCTTAATTGAAGGACTTGACTGGTATACATAGAAAAATTATTGATGTATTTGGAATAATTTAAAAATTTGCAGACTACGTTATTGCGTGGTGATTGATTCAATATGACAAATTAGATAATAAAATTTGTCAGAAATTTGATAATTCAAGGACTTTAATTTGTCCGAATATTCCTCTTGGGTATTAAGATACTACGACGCCTCGTCAAATACAATATTTTATTTGATAAAGTTGAGAGACAAAACTAGCGGGTGGGCCTCGGACATGGAACTTGAAAGGGGCTTCTTTGGATTGGATCCACTTTAATATGTTTGTATTGTAAGCTTTGTCACAATACGACAGGTGTAATTTTTGTGAATCGAAATTGCCAATTCACTTCATGCCACGGGTGCCACTGCCAAAATTTCCTAGCGAGGAAGCCTTGAATGAGTTCCGAAGGCATGTGATTGTTCGTCCTCCGCAAACGCCGCCTGACCTATGGATTCCCCCAGAGGACATTATTTCTCTCTTGTTTTTTTGTTAGAACTGTTTTTAAATATTTTTTTTGATAAATATAAATATAAATATAAATTTTTTATAAAATTAATCAAAAATATTTCTTAATAATAATATTATTATTATGTTTATCTGTTAATTAATTAATTAAAATAATAAATCTAATTTAATAATAAAAATAATTTAACAATAATAAAATATTTTAATATAACTAAAATAATTATATATAAATAATTAATTTATAATATTTATTTATATCATATAATTATTATTAAATTAAATAATTTATAATTCTATACAAACAAAGAATTAATAATATTATTTTATTAAAATTAATACTCAATTTATTTATATTTATTTAATTAAATTATATGTTAAATATAAAAAATATTTTTTAATGATATTTTTATTAATTTTTTAAATTTTAAAAAAATTATATAAAAATATTATTAATATTTAAAATTATACTTATAAAACTATTTTAGTCATTTTATTATGTTAAAGAGTAGTTTCTATTAATTTTATAAAAAATAATATTTATATGTAATTTTATTAAATTTTGAAAAAATTATTTTAAAATACCATTTTTTTATTTTAATTAAAATTACATGATTTTATTTTTGTAATTATAATTATTAATCAATAAATTTATTTGATAATCCACGTATCAACTACTAAGTTCCAACTACTAGCGTAAAACCCAAAGCAAAAGCGGTTATGGTTTGACTCTACAGTTAAACGACACAGTACGGAACTCATTTTCCTAAAATATATCTGTACCCGAGGCCACGAAACACAGGCACTCGGTCCATTTCTGAGAGAACTAAAGCTCAACCAGTGAAAAAAAAACCAATAGTAATAGGGGGAAGGAGAAGAAGGAAACAATAGGAATCTGTGTGTCGCACCCTAAAGCCGAGGCAGCTGGAGCCTCGGCGAGTCGGTCCGTCCGGCGACTCTCCAGCCCCAATTTAATTAATGAATCGGAGGCGGACCAAAAAATGAAGGGACTATTCAAATCGAAGCCTCGTACTCCCGCCGATGTCGTGAGGCAAACTCGGGATCTGCTCATCTCTGTCAACAGCAGCTCCGATATTCGCGAATCCAAACGCGAAGAAAAGGTTTTTTTTTCTTTTTTTTTTTCTTTTTTTTCTCCTTTTGGTTTTTGATTCTGGATCTTTTTTTTTTTTTTTTTCTGAGAAATACGTGAAATCGAGAGCCGGTTGAATTAGTTACGGATGAGTGTTTATAAAACAAGCTGGTGTTCTGTTAAAGTTTGATTTCTTTTTGTTCGGTGTTACGTTCTACGTATGCTGTACAACTTTGAATTGAGCAAAATTGGCAAGGAGTTTGATCCCAGATTTAATGTACTGGCGTCCAATTTTAGTAGTAGAGTGTGCCTTGACTAAAAGCTACTGGATTAAGTCAAACATTTGGTGTTCGCGAATGAGTTTTATTTGGTGAAGAATTTTCTGGTTTGCGCTACTCGATAACTTTACATAGCTTTCACATTTTCGGATTTGAAGATTAGAAGATATCACATCTGCAAGGTGCTTTAATGAAAGTCTCATTGTAGATAGAGGTATGAGTTTAGGAGCTGAGCAGTTACAGCGATCCTATCAATGTGACATCTGTCGTGCATTGCAATTGCGTGAAAATGTTTCATCAAATGGCTACATTGGTGAACAATGAGCTATGAAATGTAATTTAGTGTTGAATTAAACAAGTTTCTGACAGGGTGTGAATTGGTTTCTTTTTTATTACCCAAGTTAGATTTGAGTTAAGTTTCTCCCTTTTGTAGATGGCTGAGTTATGTAAAAACATCAGGGAGTTAAAGTCAATACTTTATGGCGATAGTGAATCTGAGCCAGTTTCAGAAGCCTGTGCACAATTGACTGCAGAGTTCTTCAAGGAAAACACACTACGGCTTTTGATTAATTGTCTTCCAAAATTGAACTTGGAGGTAAGCATTATATGGTATGGTCATACCTGCTCTCTTATTTCCTTTATGTGTTTTTGTTAATTTCTTTTGATCGAGATTTTCTTCCTCATTTATCTTGACAAGGATCATATTTTGCAGGCAAGAAAAGATGCCACTCAGGTTGTTGCTAATTTACAGAGGCAACAAGTTCAGTCAAAGTTGATTGCGTCTGACTACTTGGAAGCAAACATAGATCTTTTGGATGTTCTGATAGCAGGGTAAACCAAAATTGGATGATATCTAAGAAAGTTGCAATGCCATTTTATATCATTTCTTTGCACCTGCTATATTCTAATTATTGAAAGTTCTTTCTTAGTTATGAAAATACAGACATGGCTTTACATTATGGTGCTATGCTGAGGGACTGCATTCGTCATCAGAGTGTTGCAAGGTGAGTAGTTTGATTAGATTTATTTCATTACTTAGAAATTATATGTAAATCTGGTCCTTTATTTTCAAGTGAATTTCATGTATGAAAATGATACAAACCATACTGTAAGAATGGAAATTCTGGGAAACAATAAAGCAATGGGTGCATTGCAGGGCATTTTTTGTCTAGTGACTCATGCTAACATGTTAGAATTATAACAGTTAATTGTTTATCTTGTTGGAGTTGGGTCCATAGTTGAATTTTTGGCATTATTTGTCTGTCAAAGTTACTAAACCATTCGTCGATGAGGGTTTTCTGAATGATGTGTATTCACCTTTTGTGCTGATGTATAATTGCATAGCTCTTCTGGTGAAGATCTTCAAATTGGTTGATTGCATTATTGTACATGTGCTTTGTGAATGCCTGCATTTCTCTGGTTTGCTTCACAGGTATGTGTTGGAATCACTGCACGTGAAGAAGTTTTTTGATTATATACAGCTTCCAAATTTTGATGTTGCTGCAGATGCTGCTGCTACTTTTAAGGTAGAATACTTTAAACATACCTAAGTAGGGAAAATGATTTCTTTTTCTTGGAATTCACTATTTATTTGTACGTGCCAAGATGAACAATTGTACAGGAAGTGAAACTTTTTTTCTTTCCAACTTTCAATCCAGTGAAGTCATATCCTTAATTGTTGAATTAGTTATTACTGTAATTATTATTTAGTAAAATTTTATTCGGTTCATGACTGTTGATATGTTTTGTTCTTTATGATAATTTTATTCAGGCTTACTTCAGAATTCTAAGTAATGTACTTGCAGTTGCTATATGTATATATGATTCTTGTACTATTTATTGCAGGAACTATTGACAAGGCACAAATCTACTGTAGCTGAATTTCTTTCCAAGAATTATGATTGGGTGGGTGTTGCCTTTAATTATGGTTTTATGTCAATGTTACTGTATGTGCTATAAATGCATATCTGTGTCTGTCCATTGCATGCGTTTAGGTTTGAATTTATATCGAAGTTAGATGGAAGTAATTCAGTAAGAAGAATAGGATGTCCAGAACTCCAAATTAAGGAACACATTGTACCACTCCATTCCAGAGTTGGTGCTTTTATTCTCAAATTATCATATATGTTAAATAAACTGCGTTAGATAAGTATTAAATTAGAAGATACAATTTGTTTCATTCACTTAGTGCCTTTCCAGTTTGATTCTGCTTTGCACTTGCTCATCTTTTAAGTTGTCTGCTTTGAATTTTTCTTATCTTAGCGATAACATAGTTGAGCTCATGTACTTGTTCTTTAGGCGTCATGGGATTTCAATGTGTACATCTCAACCACATGCTTCTAAACTTCTTCTTGTTGCTGTTTTCTGTTTGAGCAGAGCTTAATATGTCTAAATCCTTTTCTGGTTTCAGTTTTTTGCAGAGTACAACTCAAAACTGTTGGAATCTTCCAATTACATTACAAGACGACAAGCTGTCAAAGTAGGAAATATGTAATATTGTCCATGGATAACTGTTGGAATCTTACTTCAGAATAATAAATTGATTTGAAAGGCTGCTTTGCTTGTTACAGCTGTTGGGAGACATGTTACTGGATCGCTCTAATTCAGTTGTGATGACACGATATGTGAGCTCAAGGGACAATTTGAGGATACTTATGAACCTTCTGAGGGTAAGATACTTTCCCGGATTGCATGTGGAACAGATATTGTGAGCCTTTCTCTGATTCCTGATGAGCAATAATTGACTGCAAAATTGTTTATTGATTGAAGTAAACTTTGATAATATGAAATGGCTTTCTTTTACAGGAATCCAGCAAGAGCATCCAGATAGAAGCATTTCATGTTTTCAAGGTACTTTATTCTGATTACTCTGTACATTGCGAATTCATGGTCTATTCATCTGCATAACTCTGTATGTTTTGCAGCTGTTTGCTGCTAATCAAAACAAACCTTCTGACATCGTGAGTATCCTTGTTGCAAACAGAAGCAAGCTTCTGCGGTTGTTTGCTAATTTCAAACCTGATAAAGGTAGAAAGTTAATGCGTTTCTATAAATGACATACGTCAATGCAGTTGATACGGTGTTTACTTTTTCAAGTATTCATTTGTTACAGAGGATGAACAGTTTGAGGCAGACAAAGCTCAGGTTGTGAAGGAAATTGCTGCTCTTGAGCCTAGAGATTGCCCATGAGCAAGCTTCATTGTATGAACCGAATATGCAATCTCGCGTTGTTTTCAACATCAGTATAAGTGTGAATTATATTGCTCCCACAGTTGCCAACATGATGAACACTTTACTAATTATTGTTGAAGATGCTTATTTTCCATATACTCGTATTCCCACCCTCTCTTGTAGTTTCTAATATTTATGTACTTATGTAGCAAAAGAGAAATAAAACACTATGTACGAAATTAGTTCAATGGCTACAACGAAACTCTTCATTTGATCAACAAAATCGGGAACTCTGTGTAGTGTTCATTTGGCATTCATGTTTACAAAGATATGTCCTTGGATGAAAAATAAACTGCCCGCATGCCATGAGGCGCGGAACTGAAATGGTGTAGTATCCATTGGCAGTCCAGAGTTGCTTTTGGAAATCAGAAGTGATTGTGTACAACAAAGTCGAGAATAAAGCAAATAATTTCTGGTGGGAATGGAATGGGGGCAGAGTAATGGGTTTCTTTCTTTCCTTTTTACTAGGGTGATAAAGAAGGAAGAAGAAGCATCCTGAAGTGGAAGAGAAAGGGATACTATGCCTACTCACGAATGGAAGTAGAACAGCATATTACGCATCCCAGCGAGACAATGCCATGGTATTGGCATATTCCATGAATCTCTCATATTTTAGGCCGATAAATTTAACGTAGGAAATATGTTTTTTTTTATTTTAAAAAATTTTATAATGTTAATGTAATAAAATTATTTAATTATAAATTTATAAATATATTAATTAATAAGTAAGATTTAAAATTTTTTTTATTAACAATTAATTAATTTTATGACATTATTATTATTTTAGTAATGTGCTAGGACTTTTCTAAGTGTTGGCCGTTAAAGGATTGGATTTTTGTAGACAATTTATTACCCCTGCATGGCTATATAAGCAAGTGTTTGGTCTATTTTAGCTTGCTTACTAGTCCAGCGCTACGGGAAAAGCTCGAAAGCGAAGCACAACCTGTCATTGCCATCATCATCAGCTGACCATCTCATCCTATTCGTCTTTGTAGTCTTTTAATCCTGTTATATAGCCATGGCAAAAAATGGTACGACCACATTAAATTTTTTCACTTGCTCTTTTTCTCTGCTCCTGTTTCCATCTTGGATTTTGATTTCAATGCGTTTAGTTCGTTATTTACTCCGTCTTCCCGATTCTGTTGCTTTTCAGATTCGCTTGTACTGTTCTTGGACACTGCTGTTGATGCAGCTAAAAGGGCTGGCGAGGTTAGTTCAGTTTAAAGAAATTTCAATTCTTGTTTCCATTGTTCAATTCACTGTGGTTTTTTTTTTTTTTTGGTTGTTATGTGCAGATAATTCGTGATGGTTTCTACCAGACCAAGCATGTGGAGCATTAAGGCGAGGTATTTCATTTTTTTTTCCTTAATTGGGTTGTTTTTAGTGGTTCAAAAATTAGTTTTTTGTAATTCTTTGTTTGGTAACTATAAGTTATGAAATTTCTGTAACTAAATGATTTTGAATTTAGCCCAAGTTAGTTGAAAAATTAGGGGAAGATCAATACCTGACTGGTTGGTAAGCATGGTAGTGTCGAATTGATGCTGAGAAAGCTATGGAATCATAAATGTTGATAGAGTTTTGAAGAATGGAGGATGAGATAGAAAGCTTTTGATTGAGGATCAAAAGCTTTTCAGACGTATTCTCTGAATATATCGGCATGAAGGTTGAGCAGTTGCAAGCTCAATGTTTATTGTCTGTGGATGTGCTCTTTCTGGTATCAGATGCTAGCTTTCTATTGGCGGTTTAGACAATGTCGTGAAGGATAAGAAAATTTTTAAGATTTTAGCTTTCATGTGTCCACTTTCACTGGTATTTATATGTGGGTTTAATTTCTTATTTGAGATCTAGAGTCATTGTGGATTTGAATTTTCACTAGCCTAGCCATCACTAGCCAGAACATCGAGGAAATAAGAATCCAGATAGTACTTTGTGGTTCTTATACTTTGCTGTTCCTAGACACTAAACAAGTGCACTAGGTAGTTGTCTGGGACGTGAAGGAGCTTAACTGATGATGTGATTCGGAATCGCTCCCTAATTCCCCCTTATATATGCAAGTATAGCATGAGTTGGAAAAAAGAAAGAAAGAAAAAAAGAAACAAAGAAAGAATTCTAGACATAAATTTAAAAAGAACAAATATAAGAAAATAGTATGTTACTAATATTTAGCTTTAGTGTATGTGATGGTCTCTACTAATCATTGGCAATTTTAACACTGAAATGCAGGTTGATTTGGTCACAGAAACTGATAAGGCGTGTGAAGATCTGATATTTAATCATCTCAAGCAGCAGTTTCCCACACATAAGGTTATCTCCTATATCTCCATTAATAGCAAATATATCTTACATAGTTTGACTTAGTTATCAATCCATTTCTTGTCTCCTTAAAATAGATATTAGATTCTCCTTTCTGAACTTCCTTTAACTGGTGTTTATCTTAGTTCACTGGAGAAGAAACTACTGCTGCTTATGGTACCACAGAGCTGACTGATGAGCCAACTTGGATTGTTGATCCTCTTGATGGAACAACTAACTTTGTGCATGGGTAAATATTGTATATAAATTGTTAGATTATTGTTTTTTTTTTGTTTATTTATCAGTTTATTTTATTTTTCATATTGTTGCAACATCTATATCTCTAGGTTCCCCTTTGTGTGTGTCTCTGTTGGTCTTACAATTGGAAAGATTCCTATTGTCGGGGTTGTCTACAATCCAATAATCAATGAGGTGAGAATTCTATGCTCCCCATAAGGTTTGGTTTGAATCGTAAACCTTCAAGGCCATTCTATTAAGAGCTTAGGATTATGGATGGAAGCATATATTACAACTCTTGAGGAATTTTTTTCCGTGATTTATAACTGGCATTGGTGGCATCTAATTTGGAATTGTTCATATGAGCGATCTGCCACTGAACAAATCATGCACTCTGCTTACTCTTAGCTTGATGCTTTTGGCACATTCCATATGCAACATAGACATTCTATATGATTAATCAATTGACAAGAAATAAGTTTTACTGGCCAAGTGAAGTGTAAACTTTGAGTTTGTTATATGTAGCTTTTTACTGGCATCCGGGGACAAGGTGCCTTTTTGAATGGAAAACCTATAAAAGGTGATTTCACCATGACATGACTTTTCTTTTTTTCTTTTCATTATTGAATATCAATTCTTCCAAGCATGCTTTTGTTTTGAAAATTTTGCAGTATCATCTCAAGCTGAACTTGTGAAGTCCCTCCTTGCAACAGATGTATGTGAGCATTTGATACATGTTTGGCATCCTGTCACTTCTTCATGAATTACATGTTGTGTTGAGCATAGCCGTCGTCAATTTTAGATTGATATTTCTGTCTGATCTATAATACAAGTAAACTGACATGGTAGGTTGCATCCTTCATTAGCCTGTAATTAACAGAAAATTTTTGTCCTACTGTGAGCAGGCTGGAACAAAACATGATAAGTTAACTTTGGATGTTTCTACAAATAGAATCAATAGCTTGCTTTCCAAGGTAAAACCTAGAACTTGCCATGGTGGCTTTATAGATTTACAGATTTGGCTTCCAGAAATATTATTTTAGTTGATATTGTTACCAGGAGAGAGATCCCTTCGGATGAGTGGCTCCTGTGCATTGAATCCTTGTGGAATTGCATGTGGAAGGCTTGATCTGTTTTATGAACTCGGATTTGGTGGTCCATGGTATGCTGTGCTTTTCTTTTCCTTTTTCCATTTTTTTCCTTTGCGACAATATGTGTGATACATGAGGGTTCTAATCTATCTTTACTTTAGGGATGTGGCAGCTGGTGCTGTGATTGTCAAAGAAGCTGGAGGTGTTGTTTATGATCTGTAAGCATACACACATTATATGATCCTTATTTTTAATGTTCTATAAGACCTTATTGCTTGTCGAAAATAATAGTCTGAAATTGTGGCCACTCCTTTTCCATGTTGATGTACTTTTATTTGCTGCCTTCATTTTTAGAGTAAAATTTCACCATCTTAGTGGTGGCACCATACATAATTTCGTAGAGCACTCACAACTATTTCTCTTTCTTTTCTAAGATGACAAACATGCGTTAGATATGTTTTGAAGGTGATGTATATTGTAAACATTTTGATCTGCTATTTCGCATCAGATCCGGCAAAGATTTTGATACACGTTCAGCGAGTTGCAGCTTCAAACCCTTTCCTCAAGGATGCTTTTATTGAGGCTTTACAACAATCAGAATGAGAAACCATTTATAATTCATTGAATCTTAGAATTTATTATTTAATATCATCAAAGCTTGAGTTCCCTTTTCCAACTGAACATTAAGGATTGTAGTCTTCGTTTGATCCCAGTGTGAGGTTTTAAAGAGATTTTCTGAAAGTAACTTTAATGATTCTTCGTATTGCCTTTAATCCTGCCTGATTGTATCTGTTATTGTCCTGACAAATTCAATTGCTTTGCACGAGGTTATTATTGCATGAATGCTGTGAAATTGCTGGAGTTCTCAGGAACCCCAGATACATGCTTTCAGAACGTACTTTCAGAGAACATATATGATAAGTTGGGGATATTAGATAGCATCAAACAATGAGATGAATTAGGAAAGAGAAACATGTTGTACAAGAACAAATATAAAACACTGATACAATAAATAATACAACAGGCAGATACATGAACTCTCACATGGCAAAGCAGGGTTCATGTCCAGACAAAGTATGTATTCCTACTATCCTATGAAAGAATAACTTCCTAATCCTGTAATACTCCAGCCCAGCAACCCAAATACTCCATACGTATACGCGCATAACTCTGTCAACCACACATATTAGTGACAAAAATAGAATACAGAGGAAAACGGAAGCAGAAAAACCACTGGCTTTAAATAGGCAAACTTAGCTACACTCCCTGCCTGGCGCTGTACCCATTTGATCCATTCATGGCATGCGAAAGTTTCTCACCATTTTCTGATTTCTTCCTCTTCATAACAAACCATGTAAAAGCTTCCAGCACTACAGCAATGCAACCCAGAGCTATGATACAACCACTGTAAGCTTGCTTCCATTTATCATCGGGTTTCAAGATGTCAAATCCTTTGAATATATTGATCACAGTGAGTATGATCACCGCATATCCAACCGAATGGTGGTATATGTTCCAGTAGAATCTTAATTTGTGATCTGGTTTTGGCCTGAGAAGCAAGGCAAAGGCCTGAAGTGTTCCAAGGCAGAAAATAATTATGCCGATTATTCTATGGGTTGTATATTCAATGCCGGCAGATTCATTCCCGAGTTTGATTCCGGTAGCCCATCCTGCAACACCGACAACATATGCCGAGAATTGGCAAGACACGTGTAGATAAAACCACGCAGGGCCAGTAGATCGGAAGACCTTCAAGTATCTTGCTGTTATAGCTCCAATAGGCATCAACAGACCCCAACTAACAGCATTTAGCACTCCATGAATCTGAAAAACAAAGACGAAAAAAACATAGTGAAAACAGAGCATTTATGAACAAAGCTAAGACTGTGCCATCAAATCAAATTGAAAACTGAAAAACTAACAACAAATATGTAATTTGGAGGAATTGAAGTTGGTAATTAGATTTCATACATTTCTCTTCTTGAGTACTGAGTTTCCTTCTCCTCCAGCAGAAGAACCAGCCTGACCAGAAGCAAGATTCAACGTTCCCATGGATTTAACATTAGCTCCACTTGTGCTATGCATTTGTGGCGTATCCCCTGAAACTGGACCTTCTTGCCAAACTTGGTTCAAAGTTGAACTTCCATTCTTAAGTCCCAAGGTAGCAAATATGATCATTTCTCTTTTTGCGTAAGTTGCAGTTAAATCCGAAACATAGAAACTAAGATCTCCTTCTTGCAAACTTGTTTGATATTGATCAACAGGTGATGTATATGCTCTCAATTTCCCATCAGATTGTTGGTACGCAACAAGAGCTTGTGAACCAACCATGCCCTGTCCTGTAGGATTTATAGCCCATGAAACCCATTGAGAAGATGACACTCCTGTCTGCCTGTAAGCAATCTGAAGTTTCGCTGATGATGAATCATAATTGTAATAAATGAAAGAGTTCAAAACGGGAAGATCATTGCATGATCTGAAAACCCGGTTGCCAGAAAATGCATATTTGTTACAAGTTTGAGAAGAAGAAGATGCAGTCACACACAAGAAAATAGAGAAACACAATACAAACTCCAACATCCCCGCCATATCGATGAAGTCCACCTGAGCAAACCAAAGGAACTCCACCTCCGAATAATGCTGGAAAATGACCAGAAAAGAAAATCTAACAGGAATTATAGATGTGTAGAAATCGAAGTAATGCAAATAATAAGAACATATGTTAGGATTAAAGCTAATATTTATAAGGTGGTGGAAGTTAGGTGTTGGCTAGTCTACTAGGGAAGGTTCCAACTTCCAAACAGTGGGTTTTTTTTTTCTATATTTGCACAAACAATTATTAGAGCTGTTCTATTTTGTACGTAAATTAGAGAAAGAAACCAAAATCCAAACAGGCAAGCATCAACTCTGTTAACAACAGCCTGTGCCAACTTCATCTACATGTCGTAAATTTAATCAGATTCCAATTTTACTTCTGATATGGTTATTTTTGTTGAAAAATAGGGTATTTTGGAAACCGAATGCAAGCACATTAGTGTTCATATAATTGTAAGTTGATTAACCAATGCATTGCTGGATTCGTGCAGATGAAAATGCCTGAGACATTACTCCACTGTTGAGTTTATTCAGAATTTAAGCAACCACACATGGCGAACACATAAACAACCCCAACTATTTTTTTTTATTTTTTTAAAAAAGAAAGGTCAAACAATCCCATGAGCTTTGGCAACATGTAAAGAGTAACAGGATAATAACCTTCGGTCCCTTTATGTTTGAGTATTCACAAAAGAATATTGTTTTTACATTTTTATCAAACGGGTTCCTAGCTGTGGAATTAGTTCTTATTGAAAGGAATGTAATAACCTTCATTGTTAGAAATTCAATATAGTAGGCGTAATTTGGTTATTTTGGGTAAAAATTTAACGACCTGTTTGATATAAATAGAAAAACTACGCCTTTAATTGTAGCAACATAAAAAAGGGGGACCCATATGTCATTACCCACAAAAGTTGAGTCAATCGAAACGAACCGTTTATTTATTTATTTTTTGTTTTTTTTTTTTTAAGCTTTGGGTGGTGAGGGCCAAAAAGAGAGGGGATTTGTTGGGGTTAGGTGTATGGCTGGACAGGTTGGGATCTCATTTGATTCCTCGGTCAAACCAAAACCAAATAAACCTTATCAGCCTCGTGGGTGGATCCCACAAGCCACGTGTGACAATTAAAAAGTCAACAACAATCAAACGGCTAGCATAGCATATATTGCTGATCTGTTCTGTTTCCATTGGAAATTTGGCTTCCTACGATGGTACCGGGCTACCAGCTCCACCACCACCACCACAACCCAGCGGCATTTGCCTCCTCTTATTCCGCCGCGTGTCCCCGAAAACGACGGCATTGATCAACAACTCGCTCGCATTATAAATTTCTTTGATTAGGATAATTAATTCATCATTCGACAATCATGAACGAAACCAAATGAATAAAACGAGAGAGAGAGAGAGAGATGAGAGGATGATGATGATTCCATTTCCATGCAATAAAACGACAAGTAGAGGATCTAGATGGAATGTGGTATTTGTCTGGGAATTGTTAATTGTGATGCTAATTTAACAATTGGATTATTATATTCTTAATTACTAGATGTTCTGCTATAGTTGTTAATTATTTAGCAAGAGGAAACATGGGAGTCTGGTAAGCGTAAGCGTGATATTAACAATGCATCATACGTTAAGTTCAGGCTATTTTTGAGATAATTACGATTAGATATCATGTAATCAAATTGGGAAGAAAGCAACCACCCCCTTAAATTTAATACCAAATTAGGTGACGATAATCGTGAAGATCCAAAGAATGTAAATGAAATTAAACAACAATTTATCTATCCATCGTTGACCATGCATCCATGCATGAAAATGTAAATATATATTTAGCAAGTTATGGTGTCACATCTCTTTCCGACCTTTCTTTTTTCTTTTATATTCATATATAAGGACGTATGCTTGTCAAACTTTGAAAGATCTTCTAGGGTAAAATCAACAGAGACATGTCATCTATCAATGAGTATTTGTAAGCAACGTCAAAAAAGATTTTGAGTGTTCGAGCATTTGCACTTCTTGCCTTCTGCAGTGTCTCATGCATTAAACTATTATGGTTCTGTAATCAAATTCCCAGGTATTAGCTTATCTTGATTAGCTTCTTTAATCTAACCCGGAACACATGCAGTAACTAATAAATTGAATAGCTGATATCAACTTCAAACCGATTAGGGAACTGCCATTGTTTGTATTAGTGGTTTATATTTTATATTCATGAGAAAACCAGAGGCCATTAGTGTGTAGCTTGGATTAGTGGTTATGGAGTTGGTGAGATTATGACTACTTAAATTAAAAGGAATTTGAGATAAACCTTTTAAGTTAAATTGAGCCAATTAATTAAATGGTTTTACGTATAAGTCTTATACTTACCAAGTTCAATTCTCAGCCACATAATCTAACCATTAAGATTCTAACTCTTCAACCACCATTTCCTACTCTTTCTTTGATGTTACTCTCTTCTCTTCTCTTTTGTTTCCTTTCCTTTTCTTACAAATTTTACAAAAACCCTTAATCAATACCGTTCAATTCCATCCAGTGAGACTTCACATTAAAATCCTAAGAGAATCTTAAACAATATATTTGTATTACCGTTGTTATTAATAATTTGATGCAACTATTTTTTTAAAAAAATAAATAAATTATTAAAAAAAAGTTAATGAGTAAAATAGATTAGTTCAAAATTTTTTTATTGATTTTTTTTAATTATTACTGATCTATATATATATAAATATTTTACTTTTCCCTTTAAATGAATGGGTCTACTATATAGAACTAACTTACTATATTCTCGTCAAAAACTCGTAACCTTGGAAATAATTTATGGTAAGTTGCTACAAATTATTGGTAAGTGGCTGCAAACTCTATTGGCCCATTAACTATCAAGCCCATGTTTGATGCCCATGATGGCCCATTATCCCATCTTAATGGGCTCCATTGTTGATTATATGGGCCTTGCCAACCTCACCTATGCCAGTATTTCTCCATGCTTTAATATCTTTTGTTTTTACGAAAGCACCCATCCCTTGTCACACTCACAACTGCTCCCACTACATCCAAACACTACGCCCACACGATATCTTCACCTATATTTAACACAATTACATGTAATCCCATCCACAAAACAAAGATATGCAACATCTAATTAAATTGCAAGTGAGTTGTCGATGTTTTAAATCCATAAAGTGGGATTTAATTAGTTGGTGTTTGAAATTTATGTGTGGTTTATATTTCACATTCAGTATGCTACCAAATTCATTCCGAAATGTTGACATTAAAATAGCATATGATATCTTATTCCTCCAACCCAAATGTTACATCTTCTCTCCTTCATCCTTATCTTATTAATTTGTGGACGAATGGAGAGTAATGTGTCACATTTTTTACAAATCTAATTTGATAACTAATCGAAAATATCATAATTCACTGGCACGGTGGTTAAATTTAATTAAGTCTTCAAAAAACATCATGAACTCATAAATTTATTATTAATTAATCAAATTTAAAAATAGATTAATCTTAAAAATTACTTTAAGTAATTCCCACTTTACAGTATATTAAAACCATCCCAAAAAAAAAAAAGGTGCTTAATTTTGCATGTCGCAATATTATTTAAATGTCTTTAAATTAAACTATATACATACATATAAAATTTGGTTCATAAAATATTAGCTTAGGTAATTAAAAAGTTTGTCAAATACGCGTGATGTATCAAATTCATAAGTGGTGTAATCATTAAAATTGTGATCTCATCAATCAGAGTTGTAATTAATAATATCTTGTATTAAATTGACATGATATTATCGTTTACATGATATTATGCTATATCAGAGTTGTATTAATTGTCGTGTTCTTACATGCAGTAAGGTAAAGCACCGCCGCATACACATTTATTATACATGTAATAAAATAAAAACACACATAAATATACATATCTCAGGGATTAGATGCCACTTGTCCTATTTAAAAAATAAAAATTAATAATAAGTTAGTGGGGACAAACACGATCTTTCTAAAGCATAATTGGAAAGGGCAGTGAAGGGTGCTAAACAACTCACCACTTAAAATGAAATTTAAACAAATTAGATGTGCTTAGGCAAAGTATTTTGAAATTTCTTCGGGTATGGAAGAATTTAAGTTCTTTTTACGACCTAGCAAAGTGGTCAAACATGTCGAAATCCGTGTTATCTCAACACGTGCGGGTGAAGTCTTCGGAGAGGCACGTGCGGCTGAATTGGCTAGTAAAAAATGCTTGCTGTTGACGTTGGGTTTCTTTGACCAAGGTTGAACTCGGATTCCACACGCAAACATTAAAAAGGACTTATCCTTTGACTGCCTCGTCAGTCGGTAAGTTCACTTTTATGGTAAACTAACATCCAGATCTCCAAATTCTTATGTTTTTACAAATGAGAGCACATTTTTCCATTAATTTGAAATAGGTCCCCAATTAAAAACTAAATAGTTTTACAATGAGTGTAAAATGTAGGGACCTAAACGTTATTATCCCTCCAAAAAATTTGTTTTTTATTGATCCAACCTGGCTGCGCCACACGTGTCGACCATGCCAGAACTTACAACTGTAACTGACATTTGTCGTAAACACCGATGCAGAATCCTTTCGCTGACTCCAGTGTGGTCTACTGTAAACCACACTTTAATTTGATCCTTTTACGGAGGACATTGTCGTAATTTGGATTAACAGCGACCCCACTCCGTACCTTTCTGTGACAACTGTCACATCAACAATGCTTCCTCACCGTCCGATATTGATTAAACGTAAGTGTCGTTCTGAGGTGAGTCTTAGCGGACTGATAAGACCTGAACTTGACCATGTGTTTTGCGCTGGCTGTGACATATTGTTATCGCAACGTCTTGCCGTTTTATCATCGCCCAGATGCCATAAGCACTCAAAAAATGCGAGCTTAAAATCTGTTGCTTCATCCTCCTTGGTTCTTCTTCAACCTCAGCTTTTCACCATGAAACTCCCTTGAACTCCAGAAAACAGAATCAAACCCATTTTGAAAAACACTCTCTCTGTTGTGGGTCTACTTTATTTGTTTGTTTTTCTTGGTTTTTCCAAATGGTTTCGTTGGAAGATTCTCATTCTAGTTCGAATCGCTTTCCTTTAAGACAGAACTTCTACACTCCGCCTTCAACCTCGACTACCAAAATCCACCGTAACGCCGGCCGATCGATGCGTACGATACGCTCAAACCTCTACCAAACAGATAACAGCTGTTCTTTCACTTCGATTCCTGATAAGTCGGGTTATTTGTCCGAAAATCTAACCGAATCGGTCATCGACATGAGGCTCGGTGAGCTCGCTTCCAAAACCGACGACTGCAAATCGGCCAAATCCAATACGTCGGAGGACGATTACTTGAATGTTTCACATGCCTTTAGCGATTTCTCGGCTTGTAGCAGTGACATATCGGGCGAGTTACAGCGTCTCGCGAGCTTACCCTTTCCCGAAAATGTTCTCCATCCTGACAAAGAGAACAACCACCAAGCCCAGTTGAAACCGGAGCCTGAGCCGTGTTTAGGCTTCCTTCAAAGGGAAAACTTCTCAACCGAAATAATCGAAAGCATCTCGCCTGAAGATCTTCAACCGACAGTCAAGATCTGCCTCGACGGCTTGCAATCTTCATCCACAGCCATCAAAAGGTCAGCCGCAGCAAAGCTCCGACTTTTGGCAAAAAACCGTTCCGATAATCGAGTGTTAATAGGAGAATCCGGTGCCATACCGATCTTAATCCCTCTCCTTAAATGTACCGATCCCTGGACTCAAGAACATGCAGTTACAGCTCTTTTAAACCTTTCATTGCATGAAAACAACAAAACCCTCATCACAAATGCCGGCGCCATTAAATCTCTGGTGTACGTTCTGAAAACCGGAACCGAAACGTCGAAGCAAAACGCAGCGTGTGCTTTGTTGAGTCTTGCTTTGGTAGAGGAGAACAAAAGCTCAATAGGCGCATGTGGAGCAATTCCACCTTTGGTTTCTTTGCTGATAAATGGTTCAAGCAGAGGGAAAAAAGATGCCTTGACAACTTTGTATAAGCTTTGTTCGTTGAAGCAAAATAAAGAGAGGGCGGTGAGCGCTGGCGCAGTGAGGCCTTTGGTGGCGATGCTGACAGAGCAAGGCGAGGGAATGGCGGAGAAGGCCATGGTTGTGCTGAGTTTGTTGGCCGGGATTGTGGAGGGGAGAGAGGCAATTGTGGAGGAAAACGGAATTGCTGCATTTGTGGAAGCTATTGAAGATGGAAGTGTTAAGGGGAAGGAATTTGCTGTGTTAACTCTGTTGCAATTATGTTCTGAGAATGTTAGAAACAGGGGATTGTTGGTTAGAGAAGGTGGGATTCCTCCGCTTGTCGCTCTTTCACAAACTGGGAGTGTGAGAGCTAAGCATAAGGTGAGAATTGATTGATCCCTTAATTCTTGTATTGATTTTGCTGATAAAAGTCTTCGCTAGTGTGTAATTTGCTTATGATGATTCTCTAGTGACAGCATCTGTTCTGCTGTTGTTAGATTGCAATACGCACTTGCCATAGCTAGTATATTATTGTCTCTGAAATGGGTTCTGTTTTTCATCTTAAGATGTCTGCTTGCCTTAAACTTGGTTAACGGAACGATTTGTACGGCCTTATATTGTGCATTTCACGAGCGTTAATGGATGCATATCTTGTATCATGTGTTTTGATAGTGAGTTGCTTAATTTTAATGATCTTTAGTTGTTTTTTTGGCAGGCTGAGACTCTTCTTGGATATCTGAGGGAACCGAGACAAGAGGGTCCATCGTCAAGTCCTTAGAGAATACATAGTTTAATTACTTTGGAAGATAATTATACTAAGTGGTGGTATTATGATGTATAAAGGGGGTGTTTTGATGGTTTTGTACAGAGTGGTTGAGAAATTTGGGGGAATGATCTGTAGAATTGAGAAATATTAGGGAAGAATAGTGAGTAAAAGACTGACGCTTTTAGATGTATGATTTTAACTACGTTTTGGGGTTTTATCTCTTGTTTTTTTTCTCCCTGTTATTGACATCTGTTAATCAAAGTGGTGGAATTCCTCTTTGCCTTTGTGGGTTTTCCTAACATTTTGTTTGGGTTGCCCAAATTCTGTTCAAAACGTGTTGATTGCTCGGGTTTTTACTTAGTAAAGATGGAGATTATCTACTTACCAGCACCTTTTCTTTCCCATTTTCTCTGGCATGCACCATCTACTATTGTTTGATTTTTGCCCGGTGGCGTTTAGTATTTGCTCTTGTTCTTATATATCATACCAGGATCACTTTTTCAACTTCATTGAGCAGATTTTGACCATTCTACCTTCTGTCCACCTAATGCCCTTATCTTTTACACATTGTTTGGTAGTCGAGGAAAAGGTAGGAAAACGAAAGCAACTACAATTTATCTTCGTCATTCAATGTGTCGGTTTCTCATAGTCCACTTGGTGACTGTTAGCTACTCTATTTTACAACAGCTGTAAATTAAATTAACAGTTACGGGCACCTTATCTCAAACGTACCCAAACTACTCATGATCTTATCTTTCTTTCTCGGTTGTTGAAGGTTGAATGCATTTGGAGGGAGAATTTTTGGGTGGAAGCAAAGCGGTGGGAATGGTAGGGCCCTAAATTTGCTAAGTATTTGGTGTAAAGTTGTTCACTTTCTGTGTGCTGCCATCACCACCTGTCTGCTTGCCTGCTTTGCCCTACTTTCACATATTTGATATTTGATAAACAATATAGAGCAAAAACGCACCTACCGGTTCAAAAATCACAAACCCCACCAGAGATTTATGCAAATTCGTTTCAGTACACAACTTTCTTTTTCTTCTCTTGTCGTCTTCATGCTTAGCTGGCAGAGTAATGTATGCTTTGTCTTTCTGTATGAAATGCTTTGCATGGCATCTTCAGTCAAATAGACCAAAAGTGTCGGTGTTCGTTTGTTTCTGCATTTACCTCACTTGTTAATGGAAAAAAAAATTTTTTTTTCGCTTGCTATTGAAAGGTTATATCGGACAGAACATGATTACACGATAATTTTCTCGCTAAGAAGGCAGGACTTGTAAGTTTTGAACTTTAAAAGTCTCAAACATCGCATTAATAAACAAACTACAAGACAAAACCAGGAATTCATGATGTATGTGCCTAAAAAAAAAAAATTAATAATAATCATTGGCCCTTACCATTTCCTCAACTGGAAATGTTCAGGATTGACCAAACATCTAACAATGAAAACCACTGAATAATGTTTACATTTATGGAATAGCTTAAACAGCTGCTTCCTCAGAGTTCTTGGATTTCCTCTTAAGTAAGCCAGGTCTGAATCCTCTTTCCAGCATCTTCTCAACCTCCTCAAACGGCAGCCCTTTGGTTTCCGGTACCAGAAGGTAAATGGCGATGAGTCCGATTAACGAGAACCCGGCAAACAAGAGGAAAGTCCCGGCAGAACCAAGAGCCTCAGTGAGTGTCAAGAATGTCAAACTCACTATCAGATTTGAAGTCCAGTTAGAAACGGCAGCTATTCCTCCGCCGATTCCTCTGTACCTCAATGGATAAATCTCGGAGTTGACGATCCACGGTGCAGTTCCCATTCCTGGAGAGTATATTATGATGTACAACCCGAGGAAGACAACCGCAAGCCATCCGAATTTGCTCGGACATCCGTTCTTAAAATATGTTCTGTGTTCTCCCCCGCATAAGTTGTCTGTAGTTTTCTCATCCACCAAGCATGCTCCGGGGAGATACTGATCATGCAATACAACAACAATCAAATCAATTTCGGAAGATAAATATTTCAGTTTTGTGCATTAAACCGGTTGAATTTTAGGATACTTACTTCATTTCCTCCATTGGCGCAGAAGCCACACTTCTGTTTCAAACAATCCATACAATTCCAGGCGTCTGCATTTATAGAACTTGTGAAAGCTAGGCAAGTGTTGTTAGCACCAAAGTGCGCAGATTCAATTGGGCTTACAGACGGAGCATGAAGAGCCGCTTGAAAAAACACAACGGATAAAGCCACAAGACAGGCAATGATTCCAAACATTGATATGATCATCAATCTTCTCCTTCCATATTTATCAACATAGGCCATGCTAACAATGGATCCAATAGCATTCAAACCAGAAGTCACCAGGGAAAGAGCAAGAGCAGTGCTTTTAGAGGCGAATCCGGCAAATTGAACAATGGTTGGACTGTAATACATGACAGTGTTGATCCCAACAAATTGCTGAGCTACTTGAACTGTAATGCCAGCACAAAGTCCTCTCCTGACAATTTTGTTGCCCAAAGCTCCTCTAACTCTAGAAATCATGTCTTTCCCAATCATTCCTTCCTCAGCTTTTTCGCTTTCGACAGATTGTCTCAGAAGATTCACCTCTTCATCTACTTCATCAGCCGGGTAGATTTTCTCCAAAATAGCCCTGGCCTCATCTACCTTATTCTGAATTATAGTAGAAGCAACAAATAATTAAAAAAAAATTCTATCTCTCGGGACTAATATTTCAGAATTTTCAACTAAATTCCATATAAGAAAACTTTGGTACCTGTCTGTAAAGCCATCTAGGAGACTCTGGAAGCATCAACATCAACACGAACTGAACAACAGCTGGTACTCCTGCCACACCAAGCATCCATCTCCAGGTTCCAGGTGCCTGAAACAAAATTTTTTTCGCGAAAAATAACTTACCTTTCTGTAGGAAATTAGAGGCATTTTATGTTGAAATATTACGTACTTTGGTGAAGGCCAAATTGATCAGATATGACAGGAATTGGCCGCCCGTAATTAGGAACCCGTTTGTGCTGACAAGAGCTCCTCGGATTCTAGCAGGTGATGCTTCTGAAATGTAAAGAGGTGCGGTCATGGAAGCCATCCCTACTCCAAGACCAACAAAAACTCGTCCAAGAATAATCATCCAGGGCGCAGGTGCAAGCGCCATGATCATTGCACCAATGAAGAATAGAATGTCTGCTGCTAGAATCGATAGCTTCCTTCCAAACCTGTCGCTTATCCATCCGCCAATGGCAGCCCCGACAATAGCACCCGCAACTGCCATACTCACAATCGTTTCCTGCAAATATATATATATATATATATATATGTAAAATCACTAGCTGTTAAGAATTGCCAAATATAAGAGCACCAGGTAGTTTGAGAAATAAACTGCTTTCAAAACTGGGCTGAAACACAATAGTTAAAAATGAAAAATTACCTGAAGCCATGTTTTCTTGTCAACATCTCGAAAGTCTTCCCTAATATAAAGGAGGGCACCGGATATAACACCTAAAGCCCATAAACAAAAATTTTGTAGATTACTCAGCATAAAATCATATGTCATTTATTTGTGGGATATTGATTTGAAATTTTATATATTTCTGTTACCTGTATCATAACCAAACAGAAGACCTCCGATGCCAGCAGAAAATGCGAGCTTCATAATGTAAGGAGTTGTCCATACTATATTCCAGCACTCTGTAAACTCAGTCTTGTCTGCTTTCGAAACACCACTCTCAACCATTTTTACTTCCACTGATTGGCATGAACCAAACTCAACTCTAAGTTTGCTTTTCAGACAAATGACAATAACATACAGAAGATCAAAACTTTCACAATTTCAGACGCAACCTGCGAGGAAAATTTACAGCTTTATATAAAACAAAAATGAACCCAAGTCAACTCTGAAACAAATCTGCTTTCAAATTTTTGTTTGAAGCAATTTCAGAAATGGGACCAAAGTAGTCACTAGAGACCCATGTATACTTTAACATTCCTGAAAAATGTTCGGAGAGATTTAGGTGACAAATATGCTTATTTGCAGACGTCCGAATTTTAACAGCAACTCTATAAGACTCTAGAAAAGTAATCGTCGAGATTTTTGTATTTCCCATAATTTGCAGGAAAGAACAAACTCTGCATAAATAAAAAAGACATGATCGGTAATACTTACAGAATGAATGGAGTGAAGGTTGAGAAACCTGAAACTATTTTCTTTGCTTTGCAAACTATTGTTCGAGACCTCTTTTGTTCTTGGTTTCGGTCATGCAGTGTCTGAAATTGCCGGCCGTTGGCTAGGATGATAAAAGCACGAACGGCAGGCGGACAGATATGGCAAAACGGAACGTGATCTCAATCTAAACAATTTATTTGTTTGAATTCTCTTTGTTGCATGGTCAAATTTAGATGGGGTTGGTGATTGGAGTAGAGGCTCAACGCAATTATTGAAGACAGGACAGAAACGGTTGTATAGTGAGTTGGATTTTCTAATTATAGATCATTTTTAACTGGTTTTTAGATAACTGCATAAACCAAAGGAACATTACTTCCTATTATGAAACAAATCGACAGTCAGTGCCAAACCAAAAAGGGAAAATATAGCTATGCAAGGATAAGAGCTATGATTATGAATCATGAAATGGGCGGTCAGAATTATATTTGATTTCCTGCTATGAATCTTTATATAGTCAGTTTGAAGGCCACCATAATGACATGAAATCTAATTTGGAAAAAAATATTAATAATAATTATTATTCTATAGAATCTTATATAGAAATAAATAAAAAAATTCCAATTATAAACCATTATTATTATGGAAATAATGATAATAAATAATAATTAAATATTCAACAATATAGTATTGAAAGGAGTTTCTCTATATTTCTGGGCCAAAACAATCTTAGTCCAATAATCGTGGGCCCATTGAATCTTAAAAGCCAGCATTTGGCCCATTAATTGATTTTCAATGTACATGGGCCGAAATTTCATTGATCCATTAAGTGAGGCCCATCTCAATAAACTAAACTCAAATGGCAATACTCGGTTTCTCTCGTTTGCTCTCCCTCTTCTCGTCGTTCGGCTCTTTGCTTGCTTCTCTGTCTCGCTTGCTCGCTTATTACGTCTCCTTCCACTCGTCAAATTTCTCAGTACAACCGTTGGAAAACCGTGTTATTCCGCTCTCCAAAACAAACCCATTGTCAAATCACGTCTTTTGCATTTTCAGATCCATTGCAACGGTTCTGATTTAATTACAAATCCGTGATACAAGGGACAGGAGCCATTCCGGTCGTCGTTGATCGGTGCGTTTCGTTGATTATCTCGTTTTTTAGCAGTATTCTCTCCTGGGTATCGGAGATGTTTTCCTGTAAGTGCTTATATGATCTGTAGGTGTTAGTATTCGTGTAATGGATGCTAGGAAAAGCAGCGGCTTTTCCTATTATGTTCGGAATTAAGAACGTGCTGTTTGATATGTTTGCTGTGTGTTGTTAGTGAATTTTCTGTAGTAAATGAGGTGATTTTAGTGATTTTTTTCTGACTTTTATGTTTGATCTTTAAATGAGTGTTTTTGCTTATCAAAAGCGTAACATGGTGTATAAATTTTCGATTATATGATTGTAACATACATTCATTGCTTCTGGCCTTTTGGGAAGTCAAATATAGTGAATGTGAGTAATGTTCATTTCACTTTCTTCTAGTTAGTTGATGGGATTAGTTATTGATTTGCAGGCGTCTTTGGATTGAATTTTTTGTTGTTTATCGGGAAATTTATGTTAATGTAATGGATTTATGTAATATGTATGACGTCAAGTTGAGATTTCGAATCTGTAGTTTGGTTTCACTATTTTGTGATGTAAATATCATCTGCAAAGTTCAGAGCTTTACTATGCCAACAGTTGAAGCCCATTTACGTAAATTTGATTTTTTTTAATAGAATTTACTCATTTTTGCATACAATATTTATGTCATGCCATTGTATTTGGACAGTGGGACTTGTGGATTCATCCAAATGCAGGTTTAGGCTTTCACATTAAGGTATTTATTTATGCTTATTTATTTATTCGTGTAGGTAGTGGATTAGGAAATAGGTAAATTTTTGTGTCTGGCTTTGACATGTGGCACTAGTATCATAGTCTTAACTACTGCAAGCTTGACCGCTGAAAATTTGAACAGAAAAAATGGAGTGATATTGGACAAAGAATTCTTTGAAAATTGTCTATAAAATTTACCAGCATTTGGTGAATCAAAATTCTCAAAAGGATAAAGTGCGGGATCTGGTTAGTGCTGTACATTTAAGTTGCTGCTCATTCCATGTCTGATTAGGTGCTTTCAAGATAAAATATAATGAGTCATCAAGCCATGTGTCAGATACTAGTTGAAATCTGTGGCCTTGTTTCAACCGTAATCATGACCAAGAGTTGCAGAATTATTTCTCCAGATTCCATCATATGTAGAAACTAAAGAATGACTAGATTGATCATGTTGTCCTATGTATTTATCCTCGTTTTTGACATTCTAGTTCTTAGGGTAGAATTATATGTGGTTGCAGAAAAGCTCTCTCCTAGGTGGCAACGTCTTTTTGGAGTACATGTTTTCAATGCAGTGAGAACTTTCAAATTCTCCATGTTTAATGATGATCTCATCTTGTTACATTAACTGGTATGGGCACCCTTTGGTTGGATTGACCATATAAGGTTGTCATTAACTAATTGTTTGTATTGAGGATTGAATTAACAGATACACAGAACTTCAAGTAAATACGCTTGCTGCTGTCATGGTCAGGTTGCTAAGTGGGTTTATTAATACAAAATTCTTTTCAAGTCTAACTTGTGATGTTGGTTTCAAGTGAATCTTCAAACATTAGACTACTTACAAGCTTTCTGCATTATGTATGAATTGTACTTAGTGGTTTTATTTTTCCTTCGCCAAGGATGATCTAACCATTATCTTTTATTTCCAGGCTGACAAAGGAACATCGAGCAGGAGGGAGAGCTGAGGTGGGATATGTAGTGGTTGGATGGCCAAAAGACGGTATAGCAAACAAATGATGTGGCAACCTTTAATTTTAAGGTTTTATATCATGTAGCAATCTTTCAACATCCAAGCAATATTTTCAGAAAACAATCATACCTAAGCCAATATATGCATAAACATGATCTCTTCCTTTGTAACTTCTTTTGAAAATGCAAAAAATAAAATTATAAATTGTCCATCATTGAGCTGTTGGCACTGTACATTCTATTACTTAATTAATATAGTTCTCCATGAGAGCTTTGCAGGTCCTGATGTTGCTTAATGCTGCAGGAAAATTAGACCCTGTGTTGGTTAGAATTGTGAGATTTGAGTTTTACAGATAGTCGTGATAGAATCAGAGTGGATAGAAGTTACTAGTTTTAATTGGACCAACACAACACTAGACTAAGAAGATAGGAATTTTTGGGGATCTGTGCATATTGCATCTAAATAATTACTCAAAACTAAAGCCATTTTTCTTCTTATGCTTTCCCTTGCTTTCAAGTTTCTTCATCCAACTGTCTTTATTCTTGTCTTTGTTTCACCCATTTTCTCATCTTGCATAGGGGGAGGTTGATATTTTTGGCTAGTAGTTTAGTCCCTGAAAAGTTGCCCACCCTGAAGGCTATACATTACTAATATGGATCCATAGCATAACAATTCTGTGAAAGTTGAAAATGGCCTTTTATTCCGAGGAAGACAAAGCTGATGATTACCTTTTCAAGATTGTTCTGATTGGTGATTCAGCTGTTGGGAAATCAAATTTGCTTGCAAGATTTGCAAGAGATGAATTCTACCCGAATTCAAAATCAACCATAGGAGTAGAGTTCCAAACACAAAAGATGGATATTAATGGAAAGGAAGTTAAGGCACAGATCTGGGACACAGCAGGTCAGGAACGGTTTAGGGCTGTTACATCTGCATACTACCGAGGTGCAGTTGGAGCTCTTCTGGTATATGACATTAGTAGACGACAGACATTTGATAGCATCGGCAGATGGCTTAACGAACTTCACAGTAAGAAGCTTTTACCATTTCCATTTTATTTTTTGGCCATTTTCATATTGTTATTGTTGATTTCTTGTTCATGTGTGTAAGTGCAAGGAATTGAAGGATTGACTTTGACTGTTCATTATTGGAACAGCTCACTCAGACATGAATGTAGTAACCATACTCGTAGGCAACAAGTCAGATCTCAAAGATGCCCGGGAGGTACAAACTGCAGAAGGCAAGACCTTGGCCAAGGCACAAGGTCTGTTTTTCATGGAAACTTCAGCTCTTGATTCCTCTAACGTGGCTGCTGCCTTTCAGATCGTTGTCACAGAGATCTTCAATATACTAAGCCGGAAAGTTATGATATCTCAAGAGCTGAAGCACAAGGATTCCACCTCGTTCAATGGAAAGACAGTCATCTTACGAGAAGAGAAGATCGAAGCAGCAACAGATGCTGAGCCTAAAAAGGCCGGGTGTTGTTCATCTTAAAGACGCCTCACCTGTGGTAAAATACTCCGTACCACAAATTTGCCACTGTAATTCCCCGACTTCTACTTTTTTTCCACCCTCTAATGGTTAATGACGGTTGAAGAAGAAGGATATTGGCAAATGTAAATGACATCAAGGGGATTGAGAAGAAGTGATTATATGATACAACTTGTCATATTCCATAGTGTATTAATTATTACCCATCTGTAGTTATTTGACACTTTTTCCTTTTTGTCTTTGAAATCTATTAAACCATTTCTTGGAGCAAGTTTTCGGTCAACCAGGGAGTATTATGCCTCTGTTCAGGAAGCAGAGTCACTAACTCTGTTCACAATGGAGTAATCGCGGGGAGTAATAACAATCTAGTCCCTGATTTTTTATCTTTTTATACAAATAGGAACACAGTTTTTATATTGTTAATTTATAGTAATTTAAGAATTTAATTATGGATTAATTTGCAAAGAATAAAACAAATCTACAAATATAAAAATGATTGTAGAATAAAATGGTTTCCCAAATAAAATGGTCACATCAAAATTTCACAACTGGGTAGGTAAGTATGAACTCAAATGACAAAATTATCCTCATCAAGTACGACCGATTAACCCAAAGTCCGAACGGTTGCTGCCAACACAAAAGTCACGGAAAACCCATCTAATTTGATCAACAGCAACAGATTCTGATTATTAATACCAATTTGGGCAAAGCAAAAGCGGAAAAAGGTATATTTGATTGATTAATGATATGGGGCGATTATTCATAGAATCGTTAAGTGGGCCTCGGATTTTCAAGTGCAAGAGTTGCAAAGTCGATTCTGCATCTCCCGATCACATCGTTTCCAAGGATTTTCAAGGCCGTTTTGGTCGGGCTTATCTTTTCCGATCGGTGTAAGCTTTACCCATTTTATTATTTGTTTGGTTTTTCATTTTTGGCTTGTTATATTGATAGGTTTACTTTATCTTGTTTGTTGAGCATTTTACAGGGTGAACGTCTCTCTTGGGCCCAGAGAAGAGCGGCTTCTTCGCAGCGGATTGCATACTGTAAATGACATTTATTGCAGCTCTTGTCAGCAATTACTGGGTTGGAGATATGTGAGTTTCTCACTGCTTTCAACTAGGACTTGCGGATTATCAGATATTGCATGTGTTTTTCATGTTGCGAGTCTAAAATTTTGTCTTAAAATTCACATTTTGTAGTTCAGTTTAGCTAGTCTCGCATTCCATGCTAAAGTTATGCATGTATATTTTACAGTTTCAACATTTGGTATAGAATTATTAGGATGTGGTAATGCTATATTGATGTGTTGATTTATTGTTAATGTGTAACATATTATATGTTTCTGCTATGATTATGATACTTTGAATTGCCTCCAGTAATTACGGGGATACAGTTTCATTAAATTGTCTTAAGCTGTTGCATGTTTTCAAGTGTTAGGTTTTACTTCACATTGTGTTTGAATTATGTGATGTACTGTGTACATAAACTGATAGGATTACTTTTTCACCTGAGTTTTTTTCTATTTTTTTCCATTAAAATTTTGAATTGTTTTGGGGAAAGAACTATGTGTTGTTTCAAAGTTTTAAGTGATGTGATCTTTGTGCAAGAGAGTTGTTCAAGATTCTTACATTTCTTTGTTTTCTTCTATAAGCTAATGCTATTTTCTGTTTTTATTGTTTTCTGTCTATTGTATGAATGCTAATGATCATAGGAGAAAGCTTATGAAGAGAGCCAGAAGTATAAAGAAGGAATGTACATTCTGGAAAAGGAACGACTGTTGAAGGCAGGTTGGTAATAGTGTTCAACTCGGTACATAATAATATTCAGAGAAGTTCATCTTTCTGTATGCTGAACATTTAAAGTAGTTGATTTTGTCAGTAGACAGTGGATGATCTGCTGCTGCAACATAAATGAAATGAGTTTTGAGATTCTGAACATCAAATTGTTTGTCGAATGTGCTATGATACTAGTTATATTTGTGTGTATGTGAATTTATTCATCAGATGTTTGTCAAAAGAGTGTTGATCATTGTGAAAAATTTCTGGCTCGATGTCTTCCAATTTTGATAAGCTGTTCCTGGAATGGCACAGCAAAATTAAAGTCAGATTTCAAGCCAGAAAGAATAACATAATGTCCTTTTAGTGCCCTTTTTTTTTCCCGGGCCCCGTTCCTAGGCAGAAAGGACACCCAACAACACTAATAATATTCCTACATTTGGATGTTGGAAGGATATTGATTTCCATGAAAGTGACCTGAAAACAGGTTTATAAAGAAATCTGTTGAAGTGATTTGGGTAAGGAGTCAGAATGGCCACACATCCAAGGAATTATAAACAGGGATTTGCCATAGTTAAAACCCATGCTGATTCAGGCCGAGTTGTAACTAAATGCCCCCAACCCACCCCTACCACCAACAAACCCTCACCTTTTTTTTTTTTTTTCGGTAGTTTCAGTTTCAGTGGAGTGTGTTTGGAGCCCCTTTCAATCAAAAATCCTATTCTTCGACTGCTCACCAACATCTTTTCTCAAGTATTATCCTCTTTTGAGCAATCAAAACCCACCATGCAAGCATTAGATTGCCACGAGGAAAAAAATTGGAATTTGGAATCCATCTATTGATGTATTCTGTACCTAGATTAAGGTGCTAGTATTTTGAAGCAAACGGCTATGAATAGAGTCGGTGAATGGTAGATATTAACAGAATAATAATTTGTCTTTGAAAAAAATAATTGTTTCCTTTAAAAATTTATCTATTAAACTGATTGTTATATTCATAAATTAAATGAACAAGCTCAAAATAGAAACTGTTTGATTTGAATTATGGTGACATAACAGAGCTTGCAAAACTTTCCTCCTTTTTAAAGGTCAACATCCTGCCTTTTCCATTATTTCTTTGAGGATAATTCTGGATGAAAATGGAAAGGGAATAATTTACCCCAAAAAAGAAAAAGTGTTTTCTGATGAAATTTGATTTGACGGTCATTTGGCTCCAAACAATGGATTCCCCAAATAGAAGTTACATCATTTGTAGAATTCCAAATTCCTCCTTTGCCATAAAACACAAGGTGTCTTACCCTTTAAACAGAAAATTATAATCTCAATTTACCCACATCCCAGTTTTGGTCAATAATTATCTTTTACAAAAAATGAACTCTTTCACTTCCTAACACCAGCATGGTTTCCTCTTTGACCATTTTTTTTTTGGAAGGAACACATTTTGATATCATAAAAATAAAGGGGAAATCGTGGAAATATGAAGATTAATATTAAGTAATCAGTATGCAGTAACTTATTCTTTGGGACTTCAGTTGAGTTCCGTTTAGAATTTCACATCAATGAATCAAGCAACATTTCATACAGTCTGTGAATTACAAAACCCACCAGAAGGGAATGAACCAGCAATTTTGCTGGATATTACACTAGTAATAAGAATAATTGAAACAGAGAGTCTGACGATTCTTTCCTCCTTTTTTTTTTTTTTTTTTGGTTTATGGATTGCAGCGTCACCAGAGATTCATGATACAATAATTCTCATATACCCAGCAATCTGATTTTACATCTTAATGAAATCCCAATAAAGAAAACCTATATAAAGAAAACTCAAACTCAAACCTTACATTGAAACCCTTCTAACTCCTCTTTCTATACTCTCATCAAAACAGGCGAACCGATTAGCTCTAAATAATATTTGCATATAAACTGATACGTCTCAGCAACGAAAATGTAAGAAAATTCAGTCATTCACCTGCTTCCTCACACCAGATGTATTTCACCTACGAATGACATTTCAGCGTACATTTCTTAATCCTCCTAGGCTGCAATTCCTGAAACAATCAATGAAGAATGTAAATACATTATCTGAAACACTGACATTCATTTTTAAGAATGTTAAGACTTCTATGTTCATAAACTTGAAAAGAACATAAAAAGAATTAAGTATAAAGGAAATAACATCTTACGTCAATTTGCTTGTCTATTAGTTACACTATAACTGCCAACATAACCAGCAGAGTTTTTAGACATAATATCTGAAGATGTTGCTCTGAACCCAAAACCAAATGAGCCAGAGCCTTCTAGCTCTGAAGGCAAAGATTGCCAAGTGGAATCACCATAAAATGAACCATTTTCATAAATATCTGCATAAGCCTCATCATAACCAGCTTTTGTCGCAGATGCTGGTGTGATATTCATCCCATTGTTTCTTCCATATCCTACAGCTCCTGAACCGATAATTAAATCTCCAGTGCAGTAACTAAGATTGCCACTACTATAAACAGAACCTGCATCTCCACCTAGACCAGAATCAGGAGAGGAACCCCAAAGTGCTCCAAGGCTGCCTACAGAACCCATTCCTGAAGTCCCACTTCCCGTGCCCAAAAGAGCATCAGACTTTTCAGAGTTTGTAGCATAATTAACATTCCCATTTCCCCACAAATTCCTGCTTGGTGAACTCAGGACGGAATTGTTTCCTCCATTGCTCATACCATAGCCAATCAGGCTACTATACCTGTTTGGATTTCTGCCATATGAAGGATTCAATCCACGACCATAGCTGAGGTTAGGACTAAGGTTTGCACTCCCTCCATAGCTTGGGCTCAAATTTGGCTCAAAGCTCACTCCCATTCCATCACCAGTACCAATTGGAGAAAATCCAGTCCGCCCAACAGTAACTGGACTGTATCTGCCATCAATTCTAACTCCATAGCCACTAACTGAACTTGGATTGTATCCCTGAGTGTACCCATTAAGGAAGCTACTGACTCTACTCAGACCATAGTTATATGTGGCCGACTGGTTCCGACTTGGCCCTGGGGATAATTCTTTGGGGACAGCCCGTTTGACCTCAACCATTTTACCATTGAGTTCATGAAAGGTTTTGAGCAACACTATATCCACTGCTTCCTCTGAATCATATGTAATGAATCCAAAACCTCGAGGCCTTTGAGTATTGTGGTCATACATCACCACAACATCGGTAATTTTCCCAAACTGATCAAAGTACTTCTTAAAGTCACTCTCTGTGACTGTAGATGCCAAACCTCCTACAAATATCTTCTTTGTACGGGCAGAACTGGGTGATCCATGAATGCTGCTATTGTTTCTGTTCTGAATGTTCTGATCATCTCTCGGAACAGCCTTCTTCGCCTCAACCTAATGATCAGAATCCAGATGATGAAAAATGAACTCTTTAAATACCAATTGCAAATAAGCATCACTTAAAGCTTTTATATTTTATATTCACGAGGCATAAGATTGATCCCGGATGTAGTTAAAGGATCAAAACACACATCCTCCCTCCTTTTCATTTGTGTAGATCCTTTTTCCTTTTGCAAGTCATTAGTTGCAACTCCAGTTAGCCATCAAAAATAATAACAACAACAACAATAATACTTACTAATTACAGCCCTCCAATTTACTGATTCCTAACCATGTCTTCCAAATTAATAGATCCGATGTTATATCAAGTACTCCCGGTTAGTCTAACTGTTTTATTAAAAATCCATGTCTGGCAAAGCAATCTCATATAATGCTAAATTTTGCTGAAACAAGCCGTTTGAAATTGAAAATGTTCAGGAAACTGACATTCTATATTTCTGAAAGTGTATATATTGCACCTTGTGTCGTTCTTACTCAATGTTGACATGTTACCAATCAAACCTTGCCATCTAGTCAAAGAGCCTCAAAACAATAAACAAAATTAATATAATAAACCTTGCATACCTGCATTTAGATTGAATTGTAAACTCCAGTTTCTTACATCAGACCAGAAGAAATACAATACTGTTGCTCTTAATTTGAAAAAATTTAAGAGGATTTAAATGTTCAAACTTACAGTTCTACCATCTATCATATGCTTCTGCATAACAACCCTTTCTGCAACAGCAGGATCAGCAAAAACAATAAAACCGAAACCACGTGCACGCCCTGTGGCCCGATCCTTCATTATCACAGCTTCCAGAATTTCTCCAAAAGTCTGGAAATATTCTCTGAGACGGTCCTCATTTGTGTCCCAAGAAATCCCACCAATGAACAGCTTACCCAACTCCATTTCCATTCTACAAGTCAAATAAAAACAATCATCCCAAGAATCAAAAGCATATAAAATAAGCATCCATATGATAATCCCTATTAAAAAAAGAAAAATCAAACTATCATCAGAAAAAAAATACTGCAACCAGTGGATCTCAGTAATAACAGATCAATATTGAGTTTCCTTACATTTCAAACAAAACAAAATTGAATACAGTGATCAAAAATAATAATCAAATACAAAAAATCATAATGCGGATAAAACAAAGCGAGTACCTTGTAAACAAAAAAGCCTGGATATTTGTTTTTGATTTTTGTTTGTATCAGAAAAAAAACAAACGGGCAATCCAGGATTAATCCAATAAGATCGAACAGCTCGCCGATCAAATATCGATCGACCCACAAATCCAGGATTCCTAACAACGAAGGAAAAAGCTAACAAAATAGGAATCAAATGAATAAAACGATCAAGAACCAGAAACGTTAAACATGAACAAAAAAAAAGAAAAAAAAACAAAGTTTTTTAAGAAGAGAAAATACCAAAGACAGAGAACCCAGATGGGAAAGTGGGAGAATCTAAGATCTAAGAGGAGGCATAATAAGAAGAGAGGGCGTGAGGCCCTCTTTTTCCTCTCTCTCTCTCTTTTTCGTTTGCTCTTTTTATGTTACTGTGTGATTTATATGCAATGAATGGAATTTTATGTTCCAACCAGAGAAAGAGATTACATGTTTATGTGAAGAAGAGATAGAAGAGATTGGATTTGGATCAAAAATAGAAATGATTATTTGTATACAGAGAGAGAGGCTTGGCTATGGCTATCCTCTCTCGTTTAAGAAAGTTACGTACGCCGGGCGAAGGAATGGAAGATGGTGACTTCGCAATGTTTTTTTTTTTTAATTATTAATTAAGTTTAAATATCAAAAATGAATTTGCCGGCTTTTCTTTTCTATTTTTTTTTATCGGGATAACAACTTTCAGATCCTTGTGTTTATACTTTCTTACATAATAACATAGTGTGTCTAACCATATCAGATAGATCCAATATTGATGTTGAAATGACCACATCGCCCTCTATAAGTGAGTTTGACTACCATAAGCAGAGAGGGTTTTCAGTCTTTTGGTTTAGAATTTAAGAACCTGTTTGATATGAATGGATAAATTATGTACTTATTAGAGAATATTACTATATTGATGGATCCAAATGTTATTATTCTTTTTCTTTTTAAGATATTTACTTTTTTTTGCGTTTTTAATTCCATGGGTCTACATTACATGGTCTTTTTTTTTTTTTAATTACCATTGACTAATTATAATTTCCTAATATACTCTCTTTTAATTTTAATTGTTAATATTTTCCTATTATAACCCACAAAAGTGGATATTAAATGATCGCATTCAAATAGTTGAGGAAATTTTAGGTGGTTCATTGATTGATTAGTCCTTTAATTAGGTCTTCTTACTAGTCAAAAATGGATTGTGGTATTTTACAGATACTTTATCACTCATAAAAATATCTTAATTTTTCGGTTTATTTGTTTAAAAATATTTTTTATAAACATATGATATGTTTATGAAATAACATTAAATGTAACTTTGTTTTAAAAAAATATGTATGACGATCAGATAAATTTTTGACGAAAAATAATTAATTACAATCAAAAATAAAAATAATTTAATTCTTTAAAATACTAAGTAAATATAATTATTTTATACAAAGAAAAAAGGGATGAATTTATTTGTTATGAAAATAAAATTGTAGAAGCGATATGGTATAGTTAATAGGTTAAACTTTAAAAAAAAAAAAACAAAGAAATTAGTGGATAATTGAAGCAAATTAGTGAACAGAGGAGATGGGGTTGAGGAAAATGACTTTGTGAACAGACCTTTTTAAGTATAAAAATGAAGAAAAAAGCGGGGGTGAGATGCGTGAAAAGACAGAAGGGATTGCTTGTGTTTCCACTCATCCAAAGAACATAACAACAAACATCACTTACTTTCATACTTAAGATTGTATTAGATTAGATGGATCATCATCGACATTACATTTTTTTGGTGCACATGTCACATGTACACCATCACATGAATGCGTGCATGACATCATATATGCATATAATATGACCATTTCCTCTTCTAATCAATATTAATTAGTTCAATCATTAATATGAAAGTTGGGAATAATAGAATGTAATAGAAAATATTTTTAAAAAAAAATTAAAAAGAAAAAATATAAAAAAAAGAGAAAAAAATTTGTGAGGAGATTGTCAAGGAATTTGAAAAGTATTACTTATTAAGATCTTTAAAAAGAATTATAAGTCAATATTATACAACTTGAAATCGACTAAATATTGTATGGACAAGCTGTGTCTCATTTAATCCAACTAAAAATATAGCATATAAGTAGACAATATAAATATATAAATGTGTTACATGAGATGTGATTGATAGATATTGTCAATTACATTCCTAGTATTTATTTTTGTTACAAATTAATTTATTTTCTTAATCCATTAATTTAGAGGAATGGCAAGCAAGAAACTTGGGTTGCCTTCCATTTGTTGTTCCAAATTATTAAGTGAATTGAAAAATGAAAGAACATGACCAAATTAAGTTCATCCATTTAAAACATATGCATGCAAATCCAAATTAATCAAACTTAACATGTCGTTAATTAATAATTAACGATTGACTCGGGCTATTTCATGGGATTAAGCCGTATGAACTTGTTTTTTCTTTTCCTAATTACATTACATAAACATGATTATACATGCACATGGAGGACAATAATTGTGCTAGGGAGTGGTTGATATGTCTCCTAGGTTCCTACCAATTTTTCTATTAAAAGCTTGTTTCATGGCAGTGCCCGTGGTTGTAATAAATTTTGTAAAAAAATTTACTCCTTTTATAATTTATAAGACTAAGATTTTTATAAAATTTTAACTTAAATAGATATTAATACGTAGTACAGGTAATAATAAATAGTTTATATAATA